>JAVTVY010005112.1:0-40788 GCA_036873755.1 Hanleya hanleyi | reverse complement strand
CGTGGTTGGCTAAGCGCGATCCAACAACTGCAGCCATTAACTCTAGCTGGGGCAGAGTTATTTTCTTCCATGGAGCAACTCTGTTTTTGGCTATCACTAATCTGGTTTGGATTCCATCGGAAATGTAGACAGCTGCGCCGTATGCCTTTGGACTGGCATCACAAAAGACGTATAATGAAATGTTTCCATCATGTTCGGTTTTGTCGAAGAAGTAGTGTCTTGGAATTTCCAATCCGGCAGCGTTATCTAAATCAGCCGCCAAATCAATCCAGGAAGATCGTATCTCTGTAGGTAAAGGTTCATCCCATCCAAATTTCTGTTCCCAAAGGAGTTGCATTGGAATTTTCGCTCGCACAGAAACTGGACTAAGAAACCCAAGAGGGTCGTACACCCTGGATGTTTGCTGTAAAATTTCGCGCTTGGTTATGATTGATTTCTGTACATCCGAGAGGTTGTGAGATGGATAAGATAGATGGTCCGTTTGTACATTCCATCTCATTCTGAGTATTTTGGTCTGTGCGTCTGTATCCAACACACCTTCTGAAGTGGCTAAATCACGAAGAGCCACACTGTTAGACGTCCACGAACGGAGATTGAAACTAGCTTTAGACATAAGTTGACGAGATTCTCGGAAGTAATCTAAAGCGTCACTTTCTGTGGGAACGCTGGATAGAATGCTGTCGACATATAGATCTCGTTTCAATAACTGAGTAACTTGAGCGTCATTCTCATCCATGTGTTTCAATAGCGTTGCATTGAGGATAAACGGTGAACATGTTGCTCCGAATAAAACTGCCTTGAATCGATAGGTGCATAACGGACTATTTGGGTCGTCAGGATTTTCAAGCCATAGAAATCTGGTGACGTCACGATCTTGTTCATCTAAGCCGACGTGGAGAAATGCCTTTTCAATGTCGGTGGCCAATGCAAATTTGTTGAGTCGAAACCTCATTAGGATCGTTGTCAAACAATTTATATTTGGTGGGAAAGTTTGTAGACAGTCGTTGAGACTTGGATGAGCAGAAGATTGTCGACAACTACAATCATACACTATGCGAATCGGAGTTGTGGTTGAGTCTTTCTTGACCGCATGATGAGGGATATAGTGAACTGGATGATTTGGAGAAACGGTTGTGTCAACTTTCTCTATGAAGTCACGGCGTTCCTGGTCAGAAATAATTTCACCATATTTCTTGAGTAGACTCGTTTCTTGACTAAGTCTCTTTATTGTATTTTGTGTTCTCCGAAGTGTGACATTGTAGTTAGTAGGTAATGGAGGGTGATCATCTTTCCACGGCAATTTCGCCTGATACTGACACTGTCCATCACGCAAAATGATAGAGTTATCCTGATATGTCTCTAGGATATTCTTGGTGTTCTCATCTGATTCTCGGGTACTAATTCCGAGACCTTCCAATTCCCAGAAACGTTCCAGATTGAATTCTTCCATTTTATGGGAGGTTAGAATGTTTAGCACAGTTGATGAAAGATTCTTGGATTCCTTTGAGAGTGGGCCCGAAAGTAAATATCCTATCTTGGATTCGACAGCGGTTGGACCATCTCCACGAATGACTTTATCCTGGACGATCTCCCAGTAGTAATCAACTCCAATTAGTAGTGAAATTTCGAATGTGTCCTCTTCCGTCACAGGATGTGCTAAACGTAAACCTTTGAGATACGCTAAATCACGTATTTGTTGTCGGAGTCGATTACTTAGAGGAACGGCAATCTCTGGAACGATCAAAACTTCTAATGGTAATTTCTCACCATTTCCCGTTTCAAGGTGGATTGTGGCTAACTTGAGATGGCGCACATTTTTATTAGTGTCACCAAATGTTGAAAGTGATATGGTATCAGTTCTAGTAGGAACCAGTTGAAGTTTCCTAGCGAGAGATTCTGTGATGAAGGATCGTTGCGCTCCTTCGTCGAAAAGAATGTTTGCAGTGGCTTGAATTTGTTCCAACCAGACAGGTGCTACAGCGGTTTTGAGTAAAACTCCCGTAGATTGTTGCCCTGTGAAAGTTGCACTGTGGAGTATTGGAACGGAGGACTCTGCATCACTGTTTACTACGTTCACAGATGTGCCTGGTTTGGATGTGGAAAATTCCTTTGTTGTAATTGCAGATGGGTTAGAATTGGTTCTGCATAGACTTGTGTGGTGTTTCCGATGGCAATTACGGCAACTGTATTTCGAGCGACATTCTGATACTTGATGAGGTTTCAGACAATTGAAACACAATTTCTGTCGTCTGACTATTGACATGCGAGATTCATAATCAGGAACTCTGGTACAGTCATTTGATGAATGTGATTCCTCGCAAAACGTACATACCTTGGGTTTGAAGTCGTTGTTTACTTTCTTTGGTGGCTTGAGATGTGATTTTGTCCCGGTGAAGAATGTCGCAGTGGTCGGAAGTATTTCAGTACCGGTACATTCGAATGTTGAGGGTTTTCGAACGATCTCAAGAATACTGACTTCGTGAAGTATAGCCTTCCTTAATTCGCTTAAAGTCCAGCTGATATTTCCGTGTTGTCGAGCAAGATTTTGCTTGATCTCATCTGGTAATTTTCCAAAGATTATCGGTATGAGTATTATCCCGAAAGTGTCCTGGTGTTGACCAAGAGCCTCTAATCCACGAATGTAAGATTCGAGTCTATCGTAATAGACTCGCAAACTGTTAACATTGTTCCTTGGGCTTGGTAAATCTAGCATAGCTTGGATGTAGGCTTCCGTAATCTTATGGGGTTGTCCGAATCGCTCGGTGAGTAAATTAACAGCTTGTCTGTAGTTGGCGTTGGTAAGCGTAAATCCAGCGATGGACTGAGCGGCGTCATCCCGTAACAAGGTCTTCAGGTATCTGAACTTTTCTACATCTGATAATGTAGAGTTCAGATGTACAGTTGATTCGAAAGAATCCCAAAATGATTGCCACTGGAGAATATCTCCGCTGAATGTAGGGAGCGTAAGTTTCGGCAACTTATTCTGGACATGATTGAAATTCGATCGACTCTCCGAGTGATTCGTGTTGTGGTCCCTCTCATCGAAGTGTAGCAATTCTGGTGGTAAATTATCTCTTCTTGATCTCTGTGTCGGCGGAGGTTGTTGATCTCTCTGAATTTTCAAGAACCCTTCCAGTTGCTTAATCTTTGTATTCAATGTCACGTTGTATTCAGTGGTTTGGGTGACTTCGTCCTCAATATCGCCGATATCAGACAACTCAACGATTTGTTCGTTGAATGTCTGTAGAAGTTTCCTTTTTTCGTATGACAGTTCCAGTATAGTAGATAAATGGCAGAAATCCACATTGGAAGGATTTCCTTGAACTTCCTCGTAGTTCCTCAGTAAATCTGCAACAGATCCGCGATGTGCTGCACGAACGGTTTTCAACTTGGTCAAATCCATCCTGGTCATGGCACCAAAATGACGTGAAACGTATAGTTGAAGGATTAAATCAATCGATTAGGTGGATTGATTTAGCTCAGAGTAGTACTTCTCGTTGTGTATTATACTTGTATATGACGGATTGACAAGTTGAAGAATCTGATGAGTTGCTATTGGATTTATCCAAACTATGATATATACATGAAGACAATATAGTATACGTCTAGCACGTATGAACAACTGAATGCAACTAAATTGATATCGACAGTTAAAGCGTCTTAGTTTTCAACAGCACATGCAGTCTGGAACGTTACGCATAATAGAATCAGATTACGTTATCATAGCGTCATAAAGATATACCACAGACATGACGTCATTACGTTATAAGTGAGAACGTTATATTGACGACGTTACGGTATAATAGTATCCATTATTCTAGATGACGTTATTATAAAGTTCATGTTTGTCGATACTCGTCGACAGGCTCTTCGGAGCCTCCACAGATGCGCTTATGTGCAACCGATATATACGACGGTCAGTCACAGTGTGCGTCATTCACCGTTCGTCATTGGGTCAAACATGTCACCGAGGGACCTGACCATATATACGAGAGACAGTCAGAATGTGTGTCATTCACCGTTCGTCGTTGGGTCAACCATGTCACCAGTCCTACGAGCCATCCTTCCCCTTACACACCTGGTGGGGTTACACGGCTATGAAGATAAAGTCACCATCGTTGAAGACCGTGGAAATGTTTGCTGGTCGCGCGCTGAGGCCGTATCGAATACGGTTACGCTACACCGTGACGGCTGGACCAAATTTAAACGGGTGTTGAGCGGTGAGCTCTACAGAAACCTCATCCACATAGACAATGACATCTACGTACACCGTGGACTCTTCTTCCCACGCCTGGGCCGTTACCAAGGCCCTACGCGAGGCTTCACCCTAGACCCCGATCTGTGGACAGCCTTCGAAAAAGTGGTGCCTATTGTGGACCAGCTGTTTACACCGGACGAACGGTCAGCTGTTCAGTTGGAGTGGGCTCGTGCCCTGAGTGAAGCGGCGGCAGAACCCAATGAACAAATTACCAAACCTAGCAATGAAGCGGAGGTAGACGACGATGCCGGCTAGACTGTCAGTCCAGTGACATGACCACCCGATCCTTTGATCTCACGTCATAATTCTTCCTATAAATACGAGAGACAGTCAAATCTTGCACCATTCACGTACTGATCATGTTGGATAACTTATACTACAGTCCCGACAGTCCGGCGGCCTATAGTGCATTGTCGGCTCTCTATCGAGCGGCCAAACCCCAGGGGATACAACGTGCCCAAGTCCGATATTGGTTAAAAAAACAAGACACCTATACCTTACATCGATCTGTCCGTCGCCATTTTCTACGGAACCGGGTCATCGTGGGTGGTATAGATGCCCAGTGGCAAGCGGATTGGGTCGATATGAGCGCCTTTGCCAAACCCAACGATGGGATTCGGTATATCTTGACGTGCATCGATATCCTGTCGAAGTATGCGTGGGTGGTACCCATCTGGACGAAAACGGGGGCGAATCTCATAGCGGCGTTCAAGGACATCTTCAACACCGGGCGCAAACCCTTGTATTTGCAAACCGACGAAGGCACGGAATTCCTCAACAGACCGTTCCAAGCCTTTCTCAAGAAATAGGTCTTCTTCTTTCACACCTACAACGAGACCAAGGCTTCTGTTGTGGAAAGGTTCAACAGGACTTTCAAAGGCCGCATGTATAAATATTTCACCTATAAGAATACAAGGCGGTACATCGATGTTCTCCCGAAACTTGTGAGTGGATACAATCGAGCCTATCACCGGAGTATAGAGAGAGCCCCCATTACCGTCACCCAACGCAATGAAGCCCAAATCCGGCGTGTCTTGTACCCCAGGAAATCGCAGCGAACGCCGAAGGAGGTGTTCAAGGTCGGGGACCCTGTACGGATCAGTAAAGTCAAAGGTCAATTTGAGAAAAGTTACTTGCCCAACTGGAGCGATGAGCACTTCCTGATTGAACGGCGCCTTCCCCGACAGCAGCGAGTCTATGAACTGGAAGATCTTCAAGGGGAATCGTTGCTAGGGAGGTTTTACGACACGGAATTACAGCCTGTCGTAAAAACAAAGCAAGACTACTACACGGTGGAGCAGATTTTGAAAACGGAACGTCGACGTGGCAAACTGTTTCATTTCGTCAAATGGCAAGGCTGGCCCAGTTCCTTCAATTCCTGGATCGCGGCCAACCAGGTGAAACGACTATAAAGCCAGACACCACTACCATCATCCTTCATTCCACGTTCGACCATGAACACGCGCAAATCGTGAGTGGGATTTGTGGTCATAGTGCTAATCCTGTTGAGGGTGTTGTACGGAGGAGTGTTTTACGACGTAGCCTATCTCAGCACTCTACTTAACCAACTTAGAACTTCAGCCACCAGTCGAACCAGTCTACAGACCTTCTCTACACCAGTCAACCCCGTGATCGAAACGGGCCCAGTCATCACCACCACACCACGTGTACAAGCCACATCGAGCTCCACACCGAGTATACAGTCAACACCTACACCAAGTACACCCACTACGTCTCAAAACCCACTGGATTTCATCACTCACAGTGAACAGACGACGACCGGCGTTGTACCCACCACCACTCCAGTTCACTCGCACTAAATTTACAAGAGCGGGTTACCACGACAGCGCATACAGATCAAACAATGGACCCTCGGTGGCAGCTTCCCTTCACTTGCGTCATCGCAGGACCGACGGGCTCCGGCAAAACGCACTTCGTCAGGAAGCTCCTTCAACACGCCGACAGCATGATCACCCCACCCATTGCCCGAGTCGTGTGGTGTTATGGAGAATGACAGGCAGCGTATGCAGCAATGCCCCATATCACGTTCGTGGAAGGCCTACCTAACCTGACCGATTTGGAACCTTGGTGGTTCTGGATGATCTCATGGCGGAGACGGATGCGCGCGTCACCCAACTCTTTACCAAAGGCAGCCATCATCGACGGCTCAGCATCATCTACATTGTGCAGAATCTGTTCAGTAAAAACAAAGAACATCTGAACATCAGCTTAAATGCCCACTATCTGGTGGTCTTCAAAAACCCGAGAGATACCACTCAACTGCTGCACCTGGCGAGACAGATATATCCCGGCCGCACACCGTTTGCGTTGGAAGCCTTTAAAGATGCGACAACCGCTCAGCACGGGTATATGCTCTTCGACCTCGAGCAAGCCACCCCCGATCACCTTCGACTACGGACCGGAATCTTTCCCGGAGAGACCCACCACGTTTACATGCAAAAATAATGTAATCACACCCACAGTGGCTCCCCAGCTGGGGTGTGTGTGTTTGATGATGGGGATAATAAAAAGAATTAATACCACATCATGGTTGACTTTGTCTCTGGTCGATATTCAGGAGGTAGCCCGCAAAAGGATAAAAAGAGCAGAGTTGTGGGTTCTAGCATTAGTTGTACATGATGTCTGCGCGAGTACGGAAGCACGCTCCGACGTTCCGTGTATTGAAGACGGCCCCACCCGAGTTGGTCCGAACCATTTTACGCGGTGTGGACCCTGACCTTGTACGCTGTCTGTGCGAGATCGGGTACAACCTGTTGAAAGGCAACGTACCACTGACTCCGGCTCAGAAGACCAAGTTGACCAAGCATAAAACAGGTCTCCGAACCCTAGTCCAGAAGCGAGTCTCTCAAACACAACAGAAAAAGGTGTTACAGAAAGGCGGCTTTCTCGGGGCCATCTTAGCACCGTTGGGCGCTTCCGTGTTGGGTCCAGTATTGGGTGTACTCTTCGGCCGACAATGAACCACACGAAAAAAATGGTCCTCGTCGAACCACGGTTCCTTCAAAGCCTCCAATCGCCCTACCCTGTTCCACCTACGGTGAAGACCATAAACACCCTCGATGAAGAGATGCAACAGATCTTACAAAGACCGGGGTTAAGCGACAGTGAGAAAGTACAACGGTACAATGAGACGCTTCAACGGTACAGGACGTTCATGGACCAATACAAACCCTCTCTACCCCAGCACCACCACCACCACGCGACACACCGCCGACCTCAGCACCGCCCCAGCAGCCGCCATTACCAGGGGTACCACCCACAGCCCCACAGTGGGTGGAAGACGAAGTGCTGAAGAGCGTACCTGCATCGTTCAAGAAACAAGCTGGCCTGGTATTACAACGGATGAAACAGAATCCTAACATGACTTGGAATGATAAAGGCGAACTCCTGGTACAGAATCAGGTGGTCCCGGGGACCCACATGACGGATTTAGTGAATGACCTGATGCGTCAACGCAGGTCGCACACGGATCCTCGAGGATGGGAAGTCTTCGCTCAAGGCTTGAAAGACATGCATGTACCACAGGAATTGGTGGGGAACCCCCAGCGCTGGGCCTCTATGCAGCGTGACTCACCGAGCCGTGCACCACGACAGACTCCACAACCTTGGAAAGACGAGTGGGAACCGCAGTCACCCCGCAAAACACCACCACGACGGGCACCTACCTTTTCACCCCTTTTACCACGCCACCCCCTGAAACTACAGCCATCAAGATCTAAGTCACCGCGACGATCACGACGATTAGCGCCCGAGGCCTGGGACCCCTATTAAAGCCGGGAGCGGAAGCAGGACAGCTCCGTCGCCATGTTTTACCTCACCCTACCCAGTAACAGTTCGCTGGATGTGTTTCCTGACAACACCTTGGCCAAGTATGTGACCCAGTTACCGCAACCGTTGCATTTACCTGGACGATGGGAATCGGACTCGTGGATATCCAATACCCTTACTCGTGGTACGACGTGCGAGCCAATGACGTGTGGTACGAGGTGACCTACGAAGGAAAAGACACCCGACTCACCCTCACCGAAGGCCAATACGATACCCCCAAGGAGTTCATACAGGGGCTGACAAGGCTGTTGCATTATGAGGCTCTACGGGAGGTCACGAATACGCCAACACCCGTCAAATCCTTTCCCTTCAAGAATCACGTGGACTTCGATTACAACGCACACAACGACAAGACACAGATCCTTCTCACCGCCAACGTGAGTGTCGTACTGAGTCCTATCCTACAGCAAATGGTGGGTCTCGCTCACCCGACCTACACGGGTCTATCCGAGGACCGTGGCCACATCCCGATGGATATGAAGTCGGGTATGTACGGACTCTACGTCTACTCGGACGTGGTCGACAACCACATCGTGGGCGATATCAACACACCTCTGTTACGGGTGGTCCCCATTAGAAAGATGTATGGAGATCAAATCACCCACAGTTTCACCCACATCCTCTACCTGCCCGTACGACACACCGACATCAACACTATCACGGTGGATATAAGAGATGACACGGGACGACCGGTGGCATTCGAACGAGGAAAAGTGGTGCTGACACTTCATTTTCGACAAGCACGTGCTCCCCACTTTGCATAATGAAAGTACCTCACGAGTGCGATGCACGCAGCTATATGGACTATTATGCCCAACAGGCCGGGGGTGGCCTTCCCGTCTTTAGTGATGCACGCATGCAACGAGGACATGGGCTGGGGAACATACTCGGGAGCATCGTCAAAACGTTCCTGCCCTTGGTGACGCGTGGGGTGAAAGCGATCGGCAAACAAGCGGTACGCAGTGGACTGCAAGTCGCCGGTGATGTCTTGGGTGGCACGGCACCCAAAGAAGCCTTGAAACGGCGGGCCAAAGAAGCGGGAGGCGTCTTGGTGGCCAAAGCACAACGCACCGTAGGGAATAAAAGAGCTGCCCCACCGAGACCACGCACCAGTCGACGACGCACATCGAAGACCCAGGATATCTTTTCTTAAACATGTCCTTAATCCACGCAGAGTCCTGTCCCTCCACCAACAGTGAATTTGATTTGTGGACCGTCCCGCCTACACAGCCCAGTGCCGAACAAGGATGATGGGTGGAGCATCTCCCGCTCTCCAGTATCAACGAAACAGGGCCCATCGAGTTCAACATCAATAATGCCGATACGGCCTATTTGGATTTAGCCCATACGTACTTGTATGTGAAAGCCAAGGTCGTCAATGGAGATGGCTCCAGAATCATCCAAGCTGCAACGGTGGGCCCGACGAATCTCTGGCTGCACTCTATGTTTCAACAGGTGGATATATTTCTCAGCGACAAACTCATCAGTGACTCCACCAACACGTACCCCTATCGGGCCTACATCGAGACGCTGTTGTCGTATGGACGAGAGGCTAAAAATCTCAGCTGACAGCCGCTTTATTCTACCAGGACACAGCCCAGCACATGAGCACGGTGGACAATGCGGGATATAACAAACGGAAGGCTTTCACCGCGAACGGTGCCTCGGTGGATCTCATGGGTCGACTGCACGCAGACATTTTCATGCAAGACCGGTAACTCTTGAACAAGATCCCCATCAAAATCCGACTGATACGGGCGCCTCCGACCTTCGCCTTGATGGCCACTGACGTAGACGGGCATGCAGCCGACTATAAGATTGTCATCCAGGACGCAGTCCTGTATGTCCGAAAAGTAAAACCGAATCCAGCCGTTCAATTGGGACACCTCAAAGCCTTGGAAACAAAACCAGCCCAGTACCCTATCCGACGTGTGCAAACCAAAGTGTTCTCTGTGCCTGCTGGAAATATGAGCGCCAACAAAGAAAACCTGTTCCTGGAGGAACTACCCAAGCGATTGATACTGGCCTGTGTTGAAAATACCTGTTTCAGCGGAGCCTACCCAGAGAACCCGTTTGACTTTAAACATTTCGGCATCAATTTTGTTGCCCTGCATGTGGACGGACAACAGGTTCCAGCCACGGCTTTAACACCGAAATTTGGACTCGGGAATTTCATTCGAGCCTATCAGAGCCTGTTTACAGCCAGCGGCCAAATCGACCAGGACGAAGGGAATATGATTAGTCGGGAGGACTACGCGAACGGATACACGTTGTTCTGTTTCGATCTGACCCCCACCTTAGAGAACGACCATCAGCTGGCCCTGGCCAAGCAAGGCAATTTACGGTTGGAAATCCACTTTGCACGAGCCCTCAGGACCACCGTCAATGTGATCTGCTACGCCGAGTTTGACAACATCATTCAAGTGGACAAGGCGCGCAACGTCCTGTGTGACTTTTCCACCTAACATGGATACAGACCAGATAACCACCGTGCTGGAGAATGACCCAGGGACACGTATGGTCTTTCAAGGGGTGTTCCCCGAGATGTGTTCCCATTAGACCGTATGTATCCTGCTGCATACGTTCTCAACACGGACCCGATGGATCGGCCCGGTGAACATTGGATGGCCGTGTACTTGACAGAACAGCAGGGCGAATACTTTGACCCGTACGGCCTGCCACCCCTCCATCCCGATTTAACAGACTTCATGGACCAAGGCACAGAGACGTGGTGTTGGAACAGTCAAACGTTGCAAAGCCTGACCAGTAGCGTGTGCGGACAATATTGCTTGTTTTACCTGTACCATCGATGCCGGGGAAGGACCTTATCTACCATCGTACAGATGTTTGACGAATACCCCAAGGCCGAGGACCGAGATGTACTCGTATATGACTGGGCCGCCGATCATTTCAATGTACAAGCCCCGTTCTGGGCTTAAGTTCTTTCAATGTACAAGCCCCCTGTTCTGGGCTTAAGTTCTTTCACGAAAAGCCCGCCTGTTCTGGGCTTAAGTTTTTTCACGTAAAGCCCCCTGTTCTGGGCTTCAATTTTCACGTGGTTGTTCTCACGTTGTTGTTGTTCACTGAATAAAAAAAATGAGATCTCACCAAAAAACCCTGTCTTGTGTGTTTTCTATATGAGCATAGTGCATGAAGGCTATAACAGACATGTGGGGATTCGGTGAAACTGTCTTTGAGCACCGTATTAGCCAATCAGTGGACCGGGCCGGGGAAAACCCGGATGGAAAATCCAGTTTTCCCCTAGTTTAGGGGTCAAGTTCATGTTCCGTTTTTTATATTTTTTCTGGAGAAACTTTTACATGCACCCACCCATGCACCCAGGCCCCGATAAGCCCGGGGACCGATATGACCCCTTTTGGATAGGGTTAATAGGTGTTTTCCCCTAGTTTAGGGATAAAGTCCGTGTTCCGCTTTTTATATTTTCGGGACAAATCCTAATTTTACATACACCCACTCCCCCACTCTCTCAGCAGGCCCCGATAAGCCAGGCACCGATAAACCAGGCACCGATATTAGCCCTTTGGGATAGGGTTGATAGGAGTTTTTCCCTATTTTAGCGGTAAAGTCCGTGTTCCGCTCTTTATATTTTCGGGACAAATCCTAATTTTACATACACCCACTCCAGGCAGAACCCGATAAGCCAGGGACCGATATTAGCCCTTTGGGATAGAGTTGATAGAGGTTTTCCCCTATTTTAGAGGTGAAATCCGTGTTCCGCTTTTTATATTTTCGAGACAAATCCTCATTTTACATACACCCACCCATGACTTGCAAAATCCTTCCGTAGGGACCCCAAGTCCCCGACTCAAATGAATGGATGGCATACAAGTCCGTACATGCGCTCCTAATCACGTGACCGCCGCATGATGGAAAAAACCCAGAGCCAAGTCAGTACATCCCATACAGTCATACCCAGGTCATGATGAACAGGTCAGTACACGCATTCCTATCATTCAATATAACCTTGAACTATCACGTGATTCCCCAAATACAGTACATGCATAGGTCACGCCCGATTCACGCAGACCGGAAGTGACGTCATACACATGCGCACTCCCCGTGATGGAAAAACCCCAGCCCTAACATGTCTAAACATGATCCAAGGTCAAAGATAAGATGAAAGGATACAGGTCAACTCAAGTGCACTCATTGACCTTTGACCTCTGTCACGTGATATGCAAATTTCCGAGGTCAAAGGTCAATAATAGGGTTAATCCTCGCTATATACTATTTCCAGTATTGTAGACTTCATGTTAATTGCCCATGTCTGATTCCACAAGGGCAAGATTAATTAGCCACACATGCCCAGTTAACCATATCATAGTTAGTTATATCGTTGCTATTTGGCCGAAATATTGCTGAACGCGACGTTAAACTTAACTCACTCACTCACTCACTCATGCTGCATGGTTGCTAACACATTGGTCAGCAGGAATATAATATTGAACACGGAGATAATTAATACTACAACCCACCAGCTTAAATATGTTTATTATGTTTTTCTCGGTTGTCAAGCAGAAGCAGTGGTAAAGCCACGAAGATTTGAAGAATAACGAAGGCAATCCATAGGGCCTACAGTGCTAATCTAGAACGCCTAAATGTCACGTCTTTTTCATAACGGTATATTTTAGAGCGGTTAAACTAGGATTGCTTCGAGGCTTCATCATCACTTTCGAGATAATTTAAGTGCTTTCACATTTGGATACCTGTGCCATGCATCAATTTATCTATGTATGGATAGATAATCGTATGTAATATTTTGAGGTATGATATAGGTGTTCGGTAATTACTGACGACAAGTCGAAGGCATGTTAATTACTGTTTCAATTTTAATGGCAAAGGAACACTTGTGCAAACACTCCTATAGCCATGACTCGCAGCACAATTTATTCGTGCTACATAAATTAGGTGGTGGTCTATATTACCATTATATTAGCATTACGCATCAACGCACCGTAATCTCCTCCTGTCGCACAAACTAATAACTTATCTGTAAATACAAATTACTGAACGCCATACCTGGAGGGGATCAGTGTATGTGTGCCATTTTTGTTATGCTCAACGAGAATACGACGAAGCGAGAATGCGTTAAACATTCGATTCTCGCGGTCTCGAATTCTCGAATGACCGGACAATGCGAATGGCCGCTATCGCATTCCATAGCCTTACAGGATACCATTCAGTGATACTGTACTATTAAGTAGGCCATTCAGGTATTGTTTTCCATAGCCTTACAGGATATCATTTATTGAATTGAATTGAATCGAATTTATTCACCAACCAAGATATAAGGAATACAATACAGCAAATTATACCCAAATAGATAACACAGAAATATATTTATTTCATAGCACAGGGATTAATAATAGCGGCTGGGGAAAGCCCCGACACGAGGGCTTCTTGGCCTGGTTTGCAAAATAAAAGTACAAATTTGCGCGAGTTGAACGAAAAGAGTTCATAAACGCGTTTCGATCAGAGCAAATGCGTTTGACGAGGGAAACGCGTTTTGATAAAGGAAAAATTAAGCGATGTTGAAAGCATTTCGTTTCCTATAATCGTTTGGAACGCGTTTACATTTTGTTCCGTTCGCGTTTCGTTAGGTCAAACTAAACGAAGATAAATGGACACCGAACGCTTTTACCCTGTAGAATTTCGAGCTCATCAAATTGTGGTACTGTGTTAGTTTCTTTGGCAACATTAAAATGTGTGTTTCTCTTATCCCTGCTTTAAACTTGAGACACACTGAAGGTGTAACACACACGAACAGTATGGTCGTGAAGCAAAACACCCTTCGCCATTATTTTCATCAGGTATGACAAGGAAGTATAGGCAGACTTGCGCTAGGTCTGGATGATTTCTTATGGAGACTCTTATGCTCCAAGAAAATAGGAATTCACTAAATATACATGAAATACAACAATAAATGACGGGATCAAGCAAGTGAAACTTTGTTTACCGTTTGTGACATCTGTTATACTTTCTTCCGAATGGGCAGTAGTATATAAAGCATAAATCGGGTCGGATATTTGGTGGGTGAGGGAAATGGGAAGGGAATTGCGAAGGGAATGACGCCACAGCCCTTGGACGTTTGACCTTGGGTTGCTATGGCAACGTGAAAAATAGAGGAGGCGTCCACGTGATGGGTTGGGTACATGTAAAAATTAGGATTTGTCCTGAAACCTTAAAAAGCGGAAACACGGACTTTACGTTAAAATCCCCTTGAAATGGGGCTAGATGGGCCTATAATGGACCTATATGGGGTCGGAGCGGGTATCCCCCAGTTTCCCTCACCCACAAAAAACCCCGACCAGATTTACGCTTTATATACTACTGTGGGGTGCTTTTCTTTTTGAAACTATTTCGTTCCTTCCGTGTAGTGTTTTCTGTATGTCAAGAACGGATTCCTCCTCCAAGGTATTGGTCCGGACCTATTGCTTCTCTCACTGTTGGGTGGTTGTCCATTTGTATTTACTGAAGATCTGTCTGTCGAGCAACCTTGCCATAAAATATTTACTGTATCTTCTATGAAGTTAACGAGGGAATTGCCTGTCCATTGTCTCACTCCTGTAGCGTGTGCGGTTGAAATGCCTAGCAATTTACGTTCCTTTGGTTTCCTGGAATCTAGACTCTTGTTTTAACTAATCGAATTTTACTTCCTCCCTCTGGAACGTCGGAGGCGTGCGACAGTCTTCTGTAGTGAGAGAAACAAAGGTATAATTTAGCTTTATTCATCCATTTGTCGCCAGTTCCTTCCGGATGTTAGGAATATCAACTGGAAATTGATCGTTAATATATATGGCTGTAGACCTTGGAGAGTTGAACAAATCTAGTTTATGAGGATGATTTCGTTTATGGAGCTCCTAATGTAAAATTAAACTCTTGGATTTTGAAGCGTCAAGGTCAGGCCACACCTGTGAGGGGAAATGTGTCCTGGAAATAATTGATATATTTAACTCTATTAATGTTAACCGAATATCATCATTCTATAGAGAATAAATTATTAATCTGATGAACAAGCTAAAACATATGAGAAGATGAAATTTATATTTTCCGTACAACTGTCGCCCCCCGCCTCGCTGCAAAATGAGGCGAGCTAGACGCGCGACCTTGATCTGCCGAGAGCTGTTTTTGAACACGGAAACCCGGGCTTTGGTGCAGGATCTTAAATCAGTGACATGAAATATTGGGAGCGCTTTTTTCGATCTGGTTTGAATCAGATTGATGTATATTTGACAAACAATTTGTGTAAATCATTTGCGTGATGAACCTTTACAGAAACGCTCTGATTGGCTGGATTGGCTGGATTTTCTTCCAGCTTTGCTCACAAGACAATGGCTTTGCCGGATTTCCATTTGAATTGACCAATCAAATGTTTTTGAGTGGAAGATATCCCATGATTCCGTGTCGTTTCTATGAAAATCTATTCATCCCCTGGAGACCGAGATAAACTGCATGTCTACTCTTGGGGATTGCATGTAATTTGTCGTTTCACTTCTACGTTTTGACTGATTGCCTTTGATTAACTATGAAAGTGGTATTCAGGTCCCTTGTGGACAGCCCGGTTCTAGCATTTCGGGACAGCTTCGAAGACCTTGCATGTTACGATCTGATTTTATAGGCAATGTGTATTATCACCAATCTTGCATTGACGCATCGTAACACCATTTTTGCGATAACTTGATTCATTCACTGAAAGGATTAGTTTTGCATTCAATCCTGGACGCTATCATGCGAGAGATATACGTCATAGGCAAATACCTCTAAAAGTGTATCATATCGCGAAAACGACATTTGCCACTGCGAAAGCTCGACAAAACGATGCAGTATAGGTGTAAACGCTATACCTTGACCATTTTGTGCTTCTCTTAAAGCAACCTTTAAATATATCCGAGATAGCGAGTTACAAAAGCATCGTCAATGTGACAGTACGACATACATACACAGTCGTGTATATGATATACACAGTCGTGTATATGTTTTGTAGCATAATGGCGATGGTAGTGGTAATATATTGAATTGGTTAAATATTCTTGGTAATGCACAGACATTGGCCCGTTCGAACCTCCATCATTCAACATTACTGGGCGTTACAGCATAGTTGGACATACAATAACAATAGAAGCGTGGCTGGGATACAAATCATCACAGGGATCACTTTTGTTTTGCAGAAATATGCAGTCAGTAAATTTGACTGTGGGGTCATATGACTTCTTGTCAGTACTCCGGCCAAGCTTTTCACCACCCTTTTAATGTTACATTTAATTGTTGCATGTATATGATGAGATTCTGCTGGTGAACGTTTTGTCCCAGAGGCTTGGCCTCTGTACAAATTCAAGGCCATTGTAGTTTTGTGACTCGTAAACATATTGGATAATGAAACGCTTCGTCGACGTCTTGCCTCACAGGTACATGTATTTGTTGTGAATACGAACTTGCATCCAATAAATACTCGTTTGTGCCATTTGTTTCTATCTGGCGGTTACATAGCTCATCATTTTCCAACAGATGACTTGACTTGACTTGGCTATTACAACATCGCTCTGATATATTTGTATCTCATACCGCTCAAGCCGGTGCTAGGGACCGTGTGGTCCTGTCATCCAATTTGTCCACATGAACAGCTACAATAAAAGCGTAACTGGTTCCGATGTTTTAAGAAATATGCAGTTAGTACATTTGTCTGTGGGGTCGTATGAATTCTTATCAGTATACCGGCATCGTTTCCCACCACCCTTTTAATGTTGCGTTTAATACACGTAGATGATTATGGTTCTGATGTGACACTAAAGCCTAATGGTATATTGTTGGATACATTGTCTTGAATTGTTACAGTTTTGTAACTGCGTGTATCCTTAATAATTAAGGAAAGCATGTATCGAAGCGATGTCTTCAACTTGAAGAACTGTCTGAATTATTATTCCAGTCTCCAGCTGGGAAAAATGTTCTTTCAATTCTATAGTATTTCAATAATTTAGGTACTCATACATTCATTAAATAAAAGTGTTTTCAGAGTTTATTCTCACCATTCAGTTCACAACGAAAAATGTTTGCGAGAGACGGCTGTTCGATCTCATCTCTCATGTTAAACAATATTAGCCTCCTGTTCCGGCCTCAACTATTCTCATTCATAAGAAATAGTGCCTATGATAATCGAGCGATTCGATCGCATTTTACTGTGAAATGAATTTAATTTTAATCATAAGAACTAAAAGTATTTCTATGTTTAGTTGAAAAATACTAGTTCGTGCCGTGGGGCGGCATGGTCAACCTCACAGAGTGCAGCCATGTTGAAGAGAAGTTTGGCCGAAAATTAATTGTGCGGATGTGCGATCCCGCTTCCAGAAATCCACTAGGCCAGAGGTCACTTCCGCAGCTAATGAGTTCTGGTGCTAGATTGTAATCCTTGTCTAAGGTACGATAATCCAAAAAGGACTGATTTTGCCTTGACCTACCAGTCTGATCGATACCATTAGTCCTTTGTATCAAAGAATGTACTTCTGGTGTGAAGAATATATAGGTATACAGCCATTACTTAAAACATCCGATTCATTGGAATTACCTCCTTTTGTGCTGCATGTATATTATGATGTCAGTTGGGCTATTTGATGGATCGAGTTTGTGTTGGGCGTAAAAAATGTGTTCAAGCCCCCAGTTGGATTGCCCTGCTTGCCCTGCTGGATTATTCTCGGAAATTGATACATCATTCTTTGCTTAACTGTGGTTAACATGGTGGAGAATGAAGCGCTTGGTCTTCGTGCGTCACGAACCTGCATTCATTCTTTCAACATTTTTTCCCATTTGGGCGGTTTCTCCGATCTAACGGTCTCATAGTTCATCATTTTCCATCAGATGACTTGATATGGCTATTACATCATTGCTCATGGATATTTTAGATAATACCTCTCACGCCGGTGCTATGGGCCGTTTGGGCATGTCATTCAAAATGTCCACATGCACAGCTACAATAAAAGTGTGAGATACAAATCATCACAGGGATCATTTTTGCTTCTTGTGATGTTTTTTAGGTATGCAGTCTGAAATTTGGCCTTTTGGGTCATGCGTTTAATTTGGATCAGAACGCCAATTATGCTCTCCATTCCAAATAAACGCACCTTCCACATATCATGTATTTAAAATGAAGTCGAATGGTCACAAGATCAGTTGGTGAATACGTCGCTCACGTCTTTTCCGTGATGGTTCCAACACGGTACGAGGGCAGAGTGTTGGTGTTTTGGGGTCTTCTCTAGTTTACGCTGACCTTAATATCAAGACGTCAGATTGCTAATGGTCGCATTTAAAATGATATTATTGTCTTGGTGTACTGGTACTTCCACTAATTGTTAGATCCATTTCCTCTAGCTTCTCGTGACGTACACTGACAACACAAAAGTGATAGAAGATAATTGCCTGACTCTGATTGATCTAATGCATATTACGTTCGAGATAATGTTATGGATTATAATGTCCGGACGGGATGGTGTTTCTGATTGTCTCTGCTGGAATATAACAATAGACCTTCGCCCAAGTAAGCGATAGTCTGGTATCAATCCATCGCACCAGGTGTGTCGTCCATCAAACCGTTTTCATTATAAATAATATCAGAAAATTGAATCAGTTCGCAGGGGACAACAGGATAAATATTTATTGAAATATAGATATATCTATCAATTGACAGCAATGTACTATATTCTGTATGTGTCAAGGTCAGTTGGCAGTGATTGTAAATTGCAGTTCCTGGACAGTACAGGAAGTGATATAATATGATAACATTTTTGCAAATTCTATTCTCCCATTATGCTTTGTTTACTGTATAAACATTATGCAGGGCGATTTATCATCCACTGCTAAAACGGTAGCAAATATACTGTAAATTTTCCCCTCTTTTTTTTCGATTTATTGGCCGGACATCAATGAAATGCCACACGACCAATAGGCTGATTCAACGATATGGTGTGCTTTTTGGTGTGTTTTATTACTGTTTACAGTAATAAAACAAGCACTCAGAGAACCGCCAGAGGAGTATGGATAGCCCTGGACTTGTTTGTTCACGGTTCTCCCGCTTGTTCCATTTTATTTACATTCTGTCTGTTTGGACCTTTTCCTAGTATCCAGTGTTCAAACGAAGGCATCATACAATTGACAACAGAGCAAAAGCACACAAATTTATTCTATTATACCTCATACCAGATTTATTCATCCCGATTGGTTGGAACTCGGTCACTTGACGTTCTGTAATTTGTGATAGTGCACGTTCTACGCGATAGCGCACGTTCTCGAGGTAATAGCGCACGGTCTCGAGACAATTGCTCACAGTCTCTGTAATAGCCCATTATTCTGCTAACAAACGTTTTCACGTATACATACATCCTGTGGAGCAACAATTAGTCCATTCTCGCTCCACCAGCGACATGCTACCACATATGCCTCTGGCGGATAATGAATGCTAGCGTAGTATGTGATAAATATTCATGAACGCGAAGAGTCACGTGAGAGCACAAATATCCCACCGAAACGACCGTCAGGATATATATGCTCGTTCTGTTCTACGAAGCTCAACACGTTCTGTGGTGTAGTGGTTATAGCACTCTGGACTCTGAATTCAGCGATCCGGGGTTCAAATCTCGGCAGAAACCAAATTTTTCTTTTTCCCCTCTGACATTTGTTTTCGTTATTTTTCATCGGTGAATCTATTTGTACGTCTCATTGAAGATTGGAAATGTGTATTTCGTTCTGTTTTCACAGATTTTCCCCAATTAACAAATTTCTCCACCAATTCGACAATTTCAGCGTGGTCCTAAGCTTTTCAATACAATATATTTTATCGATCAATTGCTTGATCCATAAGCCTATTTCTAAAATTATATATTGTAAGCAAATATCCTTCTTTCTGAAGATGGAAGCTAAAGAGCTAATTTCTGGTGATCCAGTAAACTGAACATTGAATCTTTCACAGATAGTCCGCATCAGCTGTCCCTCCATCTTTCGTGGAAAATGCGCAGGTGCGCGCAGTTCGAGTAGCCAAGTGTGTCGGCTGCCGGCTGTCGGACTAGATAATACAGCCGCTGTGATTGCCCACCTAAGAACAGCCGGCACATACTTGAACTGGGTTCTTTATATGCCACAGCGTTTGCCGGAGTATAGCGTAGGGCATAGCTGTGGCATCGGCGACAATGTAATTAGTCAAAATAAAATATTGTTGACGATTCTACCACACCCTCATCTGCAGTCCAGGTAATCCCTAAATCATCCAAGAGGGTTTGCCTGGACCTTTTTGTCCCCCGCCGCAACGCGGCCGGGGACTTTAAAATGGTTCTTGCTTCTATGTGTCCGTGCATGCACGGACATGTCCGTGCAAATACTTCGTAAGCAATAACTTCTAAATGCTTTGTCGGATACCTCCGAAATTTGGCATCTGCATTCTTTGCGACAAGACGTCTCTTGGTATTACGTTTCAGCAAGATCCGCCTGTAGGTGGCGCCACTGGGTCTTGTTCCAATCTTTAGTGCATGTCCGTGCATGTCCGTGCAAATACTTCGTAAGCGATAACTCCTAAATGCTTTGTCGGATTCCTCCGAAATTTGGCATCTGCATTCTTTGCGACAAGACGTCTGTTGGTATTACGTTTCAGCAAGATCCGCCTGTAGGTGGCGCCACTGGGTCTTGTTCCAATATTTAGTGCATGTCCGTGCAAATACTGCGTAAGCGATAACTCCTAAATGCTTTGTCGGATTCCTCCGAAATTTGGCATCTGCATTCTTTGCGACAAGACGTCGCTGGTATTACGTTTCAGCAAGATCCGCCTGTAGGTGGCGCCACTGGGTCTTGTTCCAATCTTTAATGCATGTCCGTTCATGTTTGTTCAAATCCTTCGGAAGCGATAACTTTCGAACAATTTGTCGGATTTCTTCGAAATTTGGTAAATGCATTCCCTGCGACAAAACACCGTTGGCGATGCGTTTCAGCAAAATCCACCCGGAGGTGGCGCCACTAGAGCTGCAAGTGATAACTTAGAAACACTTGGTCGAATGACAATAACTTCTAAATGCTTTGTCGGATTCCTCCGAAATTTGGCATCTGCATTCTTTGCGACAAGACGTCTCTTGGTATTACGTTTCAGCAAGATCCGCCTGTAGGTGGCGCCACTGGGGTCTTGCTTCTATGTGTCCGTGCATGCACGGACATGTCCGTGCAAATACTTCGTAAGCAATAACTTCTAAATGCTTTGTCGGATTCCTCCGAAATTTGGCATCTGCATTCTTTGCGACAAGACGTCTCTTGGTATTACGTTTCAGCAAGATCCGCCTGTAGGTGGCGCCACTGGGTCTTGTTCCAATCTTTAGTGCATGTCCGTGGATGTTCGTGCAAATACTTCGTAAGCGATAACTCCTAAATGCTTTGTCGGATTCCTCCGAAATTTGGCATCTGCATTCTTTGCGACAAGACGTCTGTTGGTATTACGTTTCAGCAAGATCCGCCTGTAGGTGGCGCCACTGGGTCTTGTTCCAATCTTTAGTGCATGTCCGTGCAAATACTGCGTAAGCGATAACTCCTAAATGCTTTGTCGGATTCCTCCGAAATTTGGCATCTGCATTCTTTGCGACAAGACGTCGCTGGTATTACGTTTCAGCAAGATCCGCCTGTAGGTGGCGCCACTGGGTCTTGTTCCAATCTTTAATGCATGTCCGTTCATGTTTGTTCAAATCCTTCGGAAGCGATAACTTTAGAACAATTTGTCGGATTTCTTCGAAATTTGGTAAATGCATTCCGTTGGTGATGCGTTTCAGCAAAATCCACCCGGAGGTGGCGCCACTAGAGCTGCAAGTGATAACTTAGAAACACTTGGTCGAATGACAATAACTTCTAAATGCTTTGTCGGATTCCTCCGAAATTTGGCATCTGCATTCTTTGCGACAAGACGTCTCTTGGTATTACGTTTCAGCAAGATCCGCCTGTAGGTGGCGCCACTGGGGTCTTGCTTCTATGTGTCTGTGCATGCACGGACATGTCCGTGCAAATACTTCGTAAGCAATAACTTCTAAATGCTTTGTCGGATTCCTCCGAAATTTGGCATCTGCATTCTTTGCGACAAGACGTCTCTTGGTATTACGTTTCAGCAAGATCCGCCTGTAGGTGGCGCCACTGGGTCTTGTTCCAATCTTTAGTGCATGTCCGTGCATGTCCGTGCAAATACTTCGTAAGCGATAACTCCTAATTGCTTTATCGGATTCCTCCGAAATTTGGCATCTGCATTCTTTGCGGCAAGACGTCTGTTGGTATTACGTTTCAGCAAAGTCCGCCTGTAGGTGGCGCCACTGGGTCTTGTTCCAATATTTAGTGCATGTCCGTGCAAATACTGCGTAAGCGATAACTCCTAAATGCTTTGTCGGATTCCTCCGAAATTTGGCATCTGCATTCTTTGCGACAAGACGTCGCTGGTATTACGTTTCAGCAAGATCCGCCTGTAGGTGGCGCCACTGGGTCTTGTTCCAATCTTTAATGCATGTCCGTTCATGTTTGTTCAAATCCTTCGGAAGCGATAACTTTCGAACAATTTGTCGGATTTCTTCCAAATTTGGTAAATGCATTCCCTGCGACAAAACACCGTTGGTGATGCGTTTCAGCAAAATCCACCCGGAGGTGGCGCCACTAGAGCTGCAAGTGATAACTTAGAAACACTTGGTCGAATGACAATAACTTCTAAATGCTTTGTCGGATTCCTCCGAAATTTGGCATCTGCATTCTTTGCGACAAGACGTCTCTTGGTATTACGTTTCAGCAAGATCCGCCTGTAGGTGGCGCCACTGGGGTCTTGCTTCTATGTGTTCGTGCATGCACGGACATGTCCGTGCAAATACTTCGTAAGCAATAACTTCTAAATGCTTTGTCGGATTCCTCCGAAATTTGGCATCTGCATTCTTTGCGACAAGACGTCTCTTGGTATTACGTTTCAGCAAGATCCGCCTGTAGGTGGCGCCACTGGGTCTTGTTCCAATCTTTAGTGCATGTCCGTGCAAATACTTCGTAAGCGATAACTCCTAAATGCTTTGTCCGATTCCTCCGAAATTTGGCATCTGCATTCTTTGCGACAAGACGTCTGTTGGTATTACGTTTCAGCAAGATCCGCCTGTAGGTGGCGCCACTGGGTCTTGTTCCAATATTTAGTGCATGTCCGTGCAAATACTGCGTAAGCGATAACTCCTAAATGCTTTGTCGGATTCCTCCGAAATTTGGCATCTGCATTCTTTGCGACAAGACGTCGCTGGTATTACGTTTCAGCAAGATCCGCCTGTAGGTGGCGCCACTGGGTCTTGTTCCAATCTTTAATGCATGTCCGTTCATGTTTGTTCAAATCCTTCGGAAGCGATAACTTTCGAACAATTTGTCGGATTTCTTCGAAATTTGGTAAATGCATTCCCTGCGACAAAACACCGTTGGTGATGCGTTTCAGCAAAATCCACCCGGAGGTGGCGCCACTAGAGCTGCAAGTGATAACTTAGAAACACTTGGTTGAATTTCTTTGAAATATCCTACATATGTACCTTTCTGGGTAACATGAGAAACGTTGCGGCTCATCGGATTCTTCTCAAATTTGGCATGCATTTACCATGCCAGGAGCTGTTGCTTGGGATTGCCTTTCGCTCACTTGCACTCACAGGTGGCGCCACCTGGTGGCAACATCACAAATTCGTTTCCGGGTAATAACTTGAGAACTGACCATCGGATTCTTCTCAAATTTTGTATGAATGTACCGTGACATAAGATGTCGCTTGATAATGCATTTCACTGACTTGCGCCTAGAGGTGGCGTCACCTGGTGTCAAAATCTAAATTTGGTTCCTGGGCAATAACTTGAGAACCCTCATCGGATTCTTCTCAAATTTGGTATGCAGATGTCCCCACGATACCATGTTCCTTGGGATTGTATTTTTCCCGCTTCTGCCTACAGGTGGCGTCTCCTGGTGGAAAAATTTGTTTCCGGGCAATAATTTGGCAACTGCTCATCAGATTATTCTCAAATTTTGTATTCATATGTGACCCGCCCCAAATAACATGAACACCGGTGGGCATCTAGTACCGGCAATAACTTGAGGACCCCTCTTCAGAGTCTCAAAGTTCATATGCCGATACCATGACATGAGACGTCATTTGGGATTGTGTTTTGCCTGCTTGCGCCTACAGGTGGTGACTCCTTGTGGCAAAGTCTAAATTTGGTTTCTGGGCAATAGGTTGAGGATGCCTTCATATTCTTGTCAAATTTAGTTTGCAGATAATATGCCATGAGTTGTCTCTTGGGGTTGCATTTCGGTTACATAATTTTCATGCTACATGGTAAAGAAAACATATTACAGTAGCAATCAACATTCAGTCAGCCATTCGGAGTTGATCTCAAAACCTGGGAAGGTGGAAAGACCCCTCTGCTTCTTACGCCTGTGAAGTAGCTGTTGCCATCCTCATGAATATCTTCTGAAACCGACAGCGCTTATAAATATTGCTGCCATTTTGGCGGGGGACCTAGCATCCTCTGGCTGCTTGTTGGTGATTCGGATGAGTTCTCGAGTCGTTGCCTCTACTACACATTCTATAACACTTACACCTATTGCACACTGATAGCCGTGCAATTATTACACGATTAGCACGGTTAAGAACTTTGTGACGTATGAAATCTACACCTGAGATCTTGACACGCACAGGTGTTCTCGGGAGAATACATTTCACAGGGCGGGTGATAATTGCAGGACAAAGTCTCGTCTGCCTGAACAATCGAATAAACAAATAGAATGGATACCCTGCAATTTGAAACTTTAGTTTATTTTAAAGGCAGAAAATGTATAATCGCAGATATTTACAAACCAATTGAAACATATACGAGTGTACACAATAAGAAACAGATCAACAGGAGAAACAAGACGTGCTTTCAGATATGAATTATCCAGAGAAGCGGAGATCGAAAAGTTCATGAGAGACGCTGAGAGATCTCTTCTTGCTGTTTTAAATGAGACACAGCACGAGTGTGATCAGCTGAGCAAAGGTAGATTTTTCTTCGCCGACGATAAGAAATTAAAAGATCTGGCTAACAAACGAAATGAGCCGGGGATCGACAGGCAAACGAAATAGGAAATATTTAAAGGTATCAAATTCGTTTATATTATAATCAAGTCTTATAAATAAATACATCTAAAGATTACCCGTTACACCATCCATTGCTTGAGACCAACAACTGACACGGTTCTGCCTGAGGCGGGTGCGTCTATCATTGAGGTGATGTCGGTTATAGGCCACAGAAATTACAAACGATATCAAATGTTTGTAATTTCACATCTGTTCCAGTCATCACATCTTGGCGGTTTTTTCCAAGATGCCAATGTTTCCAATAGCACCGTGAACATAAATTTCCTTCCTAGTTAAATAAATACTGCCAACAGTTTTCATTGTTTGAGAAAAAGCTGTAAATTAATATTTATTATAGACGTAAATTTCTGTCTCAAGTTTAACTGTTGATTCCATCGTAATTAAGAATGCCACACAAATAGGCTTGTATGATTGTATGTTTCACTGCGCCACCTTCTGAGAGACCACATAAACTCGTCCACTGATAAAGACACGCTGCCAACTGAGGCGGACGGCACATTTCAACAAAGGGAAGAAAGGATGTGGGAAAGTTTATATTTTGAGCAAGTGCGAGCCCTTGCCCTAAAATATGAACTTTCTCAAACTAACCGTGCGTAAATTAACGATTTAGCACGCCTATGAAAACATTGTTTCTTAAATCTCGTACATTTCATCCCCAGCGGTTGTTTTAAATTAGCGCGTCGACATCTGAAGATTGCGATTTTCGCTTGACACACGATGTCGATTTCAGTCTAACTTAGTCTGGCTTGTGATGAAATTCAAACCAGCCAAATCTCAAACCTCCCTGCGGATTGGCCTAATAAACTGCTTCAGCTCGCTTACTGATTGGTTCGGTTTAGCGAGAATCCCTCGAGCTATTAATATCCAGAACTGCTATCGGTAACCAACCAAGCCAGTGTATCGATCGTAACCAATCGGTTGATACACTGACTCGCGAGGTTGCCACACCCCATGTGTTTTGCCAAATAACATTATTACATGTGAAGAAGGAATCCCAGGTGGGATCTAATTCCAACACATCCTACCTCACAACCAATCGGTGTGGATTATAGGACGTCATAATAGCCTAGGAGGGTAATAGGATTGAAATGGATACCAAATTTATCATCTGCCTGTATCTCCTTGTACATCCTTTTGCCGTACATCATGGAGGCAATTAAACTTGAAGAATAGTTTTTTCCCCGCGGAGATTTATTAAAAGTTGTTGATCTCAGTAAACCTTTTTGAACGTTTGAAGGTACACAATCCAATCACTGGATGACGAGAGAATTTCACATGTATTCTAAAACCAATGGTAACGCTTGCATCATTTTGATCGTTAATGGCGTTTTAGTACGCCCCATAGCATTCGCAACTTCTCGGGGATCTCCGGTTTGAGATGTCCCTCGAAGGCCATTGACGCCATATTGGACTAGAGCGTGGTCACGTGTGTTTCGGTCTGTCAGGGAACTGTCAGTGACGTCACGGGAATTATATCTTGCCAGTACGTGGCGTGTGTACCATTTAAACTGATGGTTTTCTATTGAAACGTGCTTCGAATGAAAAGAATAAACAGTTTTTAGAATATCTGACGTAAATCAGAGACTCGCAGGGAAATATTTGCTGGTCGGGGATTAAGGCTTCCGCGAGAGTGACTGGGCTTCGGAGCCGCGTCACATCTGGAGATTCATATGAAATTCATGTTGTCGTCCCCCGAGCGTAGAATCAGTCCACTTCGTAGATTTCCGCTCGGGAGTTCCGAATGGCCCCATAGCGGACTCTCCAACCGTTGTCGATTTCAGGCACGAGGCCGGTGAGACGAAGTTATCTGATCTAAAATCGCACTTTTAAAGTCTCTTTATACCCGCCACGTTGAGCTTTAGCATGTACATTTCGTGCCAAGTGTTCGTTCTATCGACGGATGACGATGACAGAACTCTTGAAAATCCCCCCCGCCCCCAGTTGAAATCCTGCCTATATTAAGATGGGCCCTGCCCAAGTCAGAATCAGCAGTGATTTTCATAAAAAATTACCAGAAATTTTCATCTAAAGTAGTTTAGCTCAGAACTTGCTGGTAACAGTCCCCTAATGTTATATGGATTTTATATGTTTATATATATGTTTTCCAATGTCATATAACTTTTCAAAATAGTTCAACGCTTGGGTTTCCCATTAGGTTAAACATTGTCCACTGCGCCAGTATGGACCTAACCTGTCCCCTCCAAGCCCACCTGAACTTTTCACAAAACTTCACCGCATGGCTTCGAGACACCTCCCATCGTGTTCAACCTCGCGAGACGAAGAAAACGAGATGCTACACCCCATAGTATAATGCACAAGAGAAAAAAATGACCGCCCCTATGCATTCCCCGGAGATTAACAATGGAAGTCAGTGGGGTAGATAACCTTTGCTGGGCCATCACGTGGCCGTAAATGACCTTTGGACCCGGTTGTGACCTGGGATCCGGATTTCACGTGACCGGATGTGGCGTCATAGTGACGTCATATGCGAATCAGGGGAGACAACCAGGAATTGTTCAAACAGAGTTATCACCCCTAAATGGAGGTCAATTTCGCCTTTATATACTACTGGGGGAAATGGGGAGATAGGGACGAAATGGTGATCACATCGTGCGTTCTTATCTCTTCGAAAACAGTTAATCCGTCAGCTTTGCATGTTATTATGTTATTTTAAAGGGTGTAATACAAGAAGAAAGTAACTTCGAAAACGTTTATGAATATTTCGAAATGTATGTAATGCCATGTTCACGAGTGGATATATATGTCGAAAGGTATGAGCAACCTTATGACCGTATGGTTTGGTGTTATTGTTAATATCAGGTAATAACAGCGTCAATACGTTATCTGACGTCTTGCCAATTATGACGACTATATATATGTATATTGTTACAGGATCAAAACTTCTTTCCCTTGGATAAAGAACATCATCATGCCTTGTTGACATCATTGAAAAATGTAGACCGCTTCTCTCTTGTAGTACACAATTGCGTGTGTGTGTGCGTGTGCGCGTGCGTGCGTGTGTATGTGTGTGTGCGTGTGTGTGCGCGTGCGTGTCTGTGTGTGTGTGTGTGCGTGTGTACGTGTGTGTGTGTGTGTGTGTGTGTGTCATTTTGTGTTTTTGTTTTTATTATAGGCCTCTCGATTATTGACGCGATAATTCTTTTATGGACGACGGCTGTATATTGAATGTTGGATCTGACGCTTGCTATCTGATATTCCTTGCACAATTGTCGCACCTTCTCGGGGATCTCCGGTGGCAGATTGTCCATCAAATGCCACTAACGCATATTAGAGTTTCACCAGTTCATGTGATTGCCGACTAGATTATGTGACTAATCTCCGTCCCAGCAATACATCCCGTATGGTTGGTTTGATTTTTCACATAATAAATACGGCCTGAAGTCTGAAAATTGTCAATTCATGTCAAACCTGCATCCGGTATCTGTTCTGCCAAATATGGTTGCACAAGATCTAGTGGAACTCGTAAAAAAAAAATCCTTTTCGATATGGAGAATTTTTAGGTTGACCCACAGACCATCGTTCGTCATGTTGTATGGCGTAACGTTGTTGGGTGGAGATGGAGCTCTACATCCAGGGGAGATAATCCCGATGAATTTGAACTGTCGAATCGGATTACCTCCCTTCAACCACATTCAAATGCATAGGTCGTTTTCATTGACACCAGAGGGCGCAACACTACTTGGCACACCTGTCGACAGTTCTATCTGCAGTGTATCGACCCACAATAGCGTTGATTTTCAACTGACAGGTTCGAAAACAAATTATGACATCACTGGGACTATACAGCTTACACATGTGCCATGTTTAATGTTAACGCTAATACTTTGTGATATTATATTTCCATGGGTCATACTAGATATGATTACTAATATTTTCGACATAAATTTGAGATCCATAGTGTATAATTTGCCGATCGACGGTTCATGCGTCCGCGTTAGTGGTTTTGAGTCATGCGTACTAGGCGATTCCGGCGCGTCAAAACTGATGATTCATTGGAAATTATTGTTTTAGGCTCCCGAGCGTAGAATCGGTCCCTTGTGTAGATTTCCGCTCAGCGGGCCCGAATGGTGTTTCACGTGTATTCCTTTCTTCACTTTATCAGTATTTCACTAACTAACTTTGTCTGTGATATAGTACGTATAGATAGTGGGTTAACGTATGTAGGCCTATATAATACCGAAATACTGAAGACCGAACCGGGACCGGGATGTCATGTCCACAAGGGACCTGTCTAACACTGTCATTGAAGAATTGCTGGCGATCAGTCACAATGGTAGAGTAAAACAACAAATTATCTACAATCAAACTCGAGCAGGAAGTTTATAATCTGGCATCGTGGGTCGAATTTACACAATGATAGCATTTGCACAACTGGTTTGTTAAATAAAAGCTGTGTAAAACCAAGAATTTAATTGCATATTAGGAGTCAGACAAACGAAATCATCCTCCTAAATTGGATCTGGTCAACCCTCCAAGGTATAAAACCCGGCATTAGCGATCGATTACCACTTGATTCCTATCCTTTGAAAGGAAATGGCGACAAATGGTCAGACAAATGTTAAATTATACCTTTGTTTCCCTCATACCGGAAGGCTGCCACACGCCCCTGACGTTCCTCAGGGAAGAGGTAATGTTCGATTAGTTAAAACAAGTCTGAATCCGACGAAACGCAAAAGACGTAAATTGCCATGCGTTTCAGCACGATAACACACATTCAGAGTGGGAATTTACGGGCAGGCGATTTACTCGTTAACATCCCAGAAGCCACAGTGAATATTTTATGGCAAGGCATCTCGAAAGACTCGTCTTCAGGAAATACAAATGGACAGTCACCCATGAGCTAGGCCTGGGTCGAGACCGACATGTTTTATTGTTAATTATCTGACAGTCAGGAACAGCACTGTGTGCCTCACTATTTATTTCATGCTTATCCGTAATATGCTTCTGCTTATACACCATACTTACGCTGAACTCCCAGACCGTATTGCTACAATAAATTCTTATGGTCGACCTGCTGTCAGTTGTATATTATGCAAAAAGCCTCATCATTCTGCGTTTGTTACATGTTGGAAAAGCCTAAAGCAGTAAAACAAGAGAACCGTGAGCCAGTGACGTACTAAAACGTAGAGAACGAGCTTCAGACAAGCCATAGTTACCTGGCGTTCGCCGCAGGATGTCTCCTAATCTCTATTTGGACCACCCGGAGTTTTGGTCGAGTGGTAACATTAGTAGGAAGACAGCAAATTCCCGAGTATTTTTGAGCGCGCGGCATGAGTGGCATGACGTCACATCCGTTACCGTCACATCCAGGTCAAAGGCCACTTTTTGGGGGATGACGTCACGTCCGGGTCATGAGCATACGAGAAGTGGAAACATCCCATAACGCCCCCTCCCCCCCCAGCTTCAGTGTGTTGTGATGGAAGGGATAATAAAATGTGGAATAAGCAATATGCTTGTTGTTGTTGTTGTTGATATATCATTGAACTAGACAATCATGTCTCTGTGCCTGTGTGTGTGTTTGTGTAGAGGGCCTTACTCGTGAAGACGGGCGTTGGGCACGCCTCACTCACTCACTCGCTCGTTCTTCACTCATTCACTCACTCACGCAATCGCTTTGTACCCAGGAGCACACGAAAGGTTATATTTACCGTACTGTTCATGTAGTCCGAAGTGCTTGCGAAGGCCGCTCAAATTTTCGGAAAATATATGTTAAATGGTTATACAATCTTTTACCATACATTTCTAATACATTTGAGCGGCCTTCGCAAGCATTTCCTACTGCATCAAATGTATGGTAAATATAACTTTTTGTGTAGTGGAGAGGGGGGCGGGGTGTCTGATGGTAGACACACCCATCATGCCCTACCCGCATCGACAAAATGCGGCAGTTCAGTGTCTGCATGTATCTTCAAGGTCCACTGTTCGCTCCTGTGAGTTAGTTTATATATGACTGTACATGTAGGTAGCCATGTCTCATTGGCGCACCTGAGCGACGCTGCACTTTCTCTAATACTTATGATGTCACAGTGACATGAACATCACCCAAGTCGTATTCTATACCACGAGAGCTTCAATAGGATACCACCCTCGCCCCATTTGGACCATGGACCCATCTCTGTCCCAACACATCCATTCAAATGCCCCTTTTCTACTACTGTCCGACTGTGAATGCGCAGATTGATGGCACATCAAATACAAACCAACTCGGTCGGACTCTCCTCCACGGGCGCTTCAATATGACACACTACACGACCCATTCAAACCACGGATAGTTAACGTCCATACAAATGTTCTTTTCTCACAATTCCCTGTCTGCGCATGCGCGTCATAGCCTTACTTTCACTACACACTAGTTCAGTTGGATGCTCTCCTACGAGTGCTTCCATAGACCACCTCACGCGACCCATTCGGGACACGGATCATCCAAATCTACCCAAAACATCCATTCAAATGCCCTTTTCTCAAAATTCCGCGCCTGTGCATGGGTGCCATAGCCTTACTTTCACTACACACCAGTTCAGTCGGATGCTCCCCCATGAGTGCTTCAAACTGATACTTCACGCGACCCACGGATGACCCACCTCGAACCCAAAGCGACTATTCAAAGGACTTTTTTCACTATTCCCCAACGGCACATGCTCAGATTGACACCGGAAGTCCCGTGACCTGGACGTCACGTCATCCCCGAAAATAACACTTGACTCGGATGTGCCCTTTGATCCGGACGTGACCATTGACCCGGATTTGACGTCACCGGATGCTACGTTATGCTGCTCACGCCGCTCGCTCAAAAATATTCGGGAATTTGCTGTCTTCCTACTGCTGATAACTCACTGACGGTCCTGCAATTGAATCAAAAATAGTTTTGTACAGCTTCCGAAGATCACTTATTCTGCGCACTTGCCCTGTCCTTGGATTTCATACAGAGATCAAATTCATGCTCTGTCAAGGATCCACAGTACAATAACTGCAAACTGACCTCGAGACATAAAATTCAACTGTTATCTTTCAATTGATAATATCTCCTTTTCCACCATGTTCACATTTCTTTTGAAGAAAAATTCAATTTATATATCTCTATTCCAATGAATAGTGTGAAAGGATTGAATTTTCCGATATTATTCATATAATGAAACTGTTTTGATTAGCGCTACACCTGTGCCAGGTGTGATGGATTTAATATCAGATTGTGGCTTCCTTGGGCGAAAGTGCGTTGTTCAATTGTAACTGAGACACTCTCAACACTACCCCGTGCGGACATTCTAATTTATCTCGGTATGCATTAAATCAATTACAACCAGATAGCTAGTTAACGGTATCTTCTGTCACACTGCCATTGTGAGTAGGCCTATATAGGTATTGCAGGTTGCACGTTCGAGCTAGAGAATATGGATCGATACAATGTAATTAGTAAATGACCAGTACATGAACAGAACTTACAATTTTAATGGAACCAGTAACGAGCTGACGAGTTGATATTTCGTACCTTCAGTGGGCAGATCTTAAGTTAAAAAATAAAAGACTATCAGCATGATAATTAGAGGGTGAACCCGAGAACACACACATCCACCAATGGTCTTTCAGGATGGCCGCCTTTCGATAATCAAAATCCATGTATATTGTGGACTATGGCAGATAGCTAGATGCTTCTAGTGTCGAACCCTATGTTTTATAATGAAATTATCTCCAAAGTAGGTAGATGAATTGATGATGGGTGGCGAACTGTTCAAACTCTATATCTTATACATACTATGTACTATTGGAATGAACTGTTGGAAGTCAAAACCCTGCGATGTATGGAATGGGGCTACTGGTTCGGGCCGATTTTTTCGGGAACCCTTGGGCGGATGTAATGTAGATGTGATAATTCTCCTGTGTCCCAGCCAAGAAAAAACTAACATTTTTTGGGGTCAACATTTTCTCAGTGGTTCCGTCATCCTTAACTTATGCCCTTTCAATTTCGCTGAAGGGCCACCCTGGATTTGACCTCAAATCCAATATGGCGGCCAAAATCCGAAATGGCCGCCAATACCCATAGAAGCTCACAATTTCCTGCTCGAAAATCAATTTTCTAACCACAAACTAGGTTTTTTTTTCTAGTCCTACGTAGGATATGAATAATTAGTTAATTTTGGAATGATTTGTAATTGGCCTGAAAATTTAATATGGCCGCCAAAATCCAAAATGGCGGCCAATGTCCATTGAATCACACATTTTCCTGCCCCAATATGTAGAGATAGACCACCCTTGGTCCGAATGCGTCCTGTGGGGTATCATCTTGTAGCTCTCGGGGTGTAGACCCCGATTTGAGGGGTATCCATGTCATCTGTGACGTCATCGGTGACGTCGTCAGTACGAGTAGTAGCGAAAGCGGGCATTTCGGAGGTGCAATGGATTCCGTTTGGAGTAGATGACGGCGTTTTTTCCCCATCCTGTTACCTGTGAGTGTGAGTGTATGCGCGCGTGTGAGTGAGTGAGTGAGTGATTGAGTGGGATCTGACTTTACTAATGTATCGTCCGTTTTCATCATTTTGCGCATGCGCAGTCTGGCTGTAGTATAGAAAGCAGGCATTTTGGGTATTCGTGGAGGTTTGTTGAGAGATTGAGGGACCATTCCTGGTCAAATGGACCGTGTGGGGTATCCGCATGAAGCTCTCGTGGGTAAGACTGGTTTGTTTTCATTGAAAGTCGCGCCAATCTACGCATCCGCAGTTGGGGTGTAGTAAGTAAAGTTATCATTTTGGGAGGTGCGTGGGGCCTGTTGAGTGATGAGGGACCATTCTTGGTCCGAATATCTCGTGTGAGGTGTCAAAGTGAAGCTTTCCTGGTGCAGACCATGACTTGAGGGGTGTCCCTATCATCTGCGACGTCATTCTTGACGTCATCAGTAGGAGTAGTAGCCAAAGTGGGAATTTTGGGGGTGTGAAGTAAGGTGTTTGGGGTAGAGATGGACCATGTTTGGTCCGAATGGCCCGATTGAGGTGTCCTAGTGAAGCTTTCGTGGGGTAGAGTCAGACTGGCATGTTTTTTTATTGAAAGTCCCGCCAATCTGAACATGCGCAGTTGTGGGGTAGTAAGTAAAGTGGTCATTCTGAAGGTGCGTGGGGATGTGTTTGAGCGATTGAGGGACCATTCTTGGTCCGAATGCGTCGTGTGGTGTGTCGAAGCAAAGTTTTCATGGTGTGGAACACGACTTGAGGGATATGCGGGTCATCTGTGACGTCATTGCTGACGTCCTCAGTAGGAGTTGTAGCCAAATTGGATATTTTGGCGGTGTGAGTGAAGGTGTTCGGGGTAGAAATGGACCATCCGTGGTCCGAATGCGTCGTGTGAGGTGTCATCTTGTAGCAGCACCCACCAACGACAAGCTCAATGCTTCAACGCCCTGATGAATTAGCCCTGAAGCTCTGCGCGCCTATACGTAGCTCTACGGTTGTAGTCCGTGATAAGTGCTATTCTGATTCATGGTTAGTCTAAAAGTAGAGCAACAACAACAACATCATCAAATATTACATGTCAATCCTTTTATTATCCCCTCCATCACAGCACATCCACGCTAAGGGAACCACTATGGGTGTGTTTACAATTCACTTATGCTATTTCCCGTGTATTCAGAAGTTCATTGTTTTGATCTCAGAATGATGAGGGACACGAGTTAATCCTAATATGTACAGACACCACCACACACCGCACCACACCCGCACCCTGGTGTACCCTATTCTCTAATGGCTATATATGGTGGATATATATGTCGAAAGGTATGAGCAACCTTATGACCGTATGGTTTGGTGTTATTGTTATTATCAGGTGATAATAGCGTCAATACGTTATCTGACGTCTTGCCAATTATGACGACTATATATCTGTATATTGTTACAGGATCAAAACTTCTTTCCCTTAGATAAAGAACATCATCATGCCTTGTTGACATCATTGAAAATGTAGACCGCTTCTCTCTTGTAGTACACAATTGTGTGTGTGCGTGTGTGTGCGCGCACGTGCGTGTGCGTGTGTGTGTGTGTGTGTGTGTGTGTCATTTTGTGTTTTTGTTTTTATTTCATACTGTCATACGAAATAGGTCTTTCGATTATTGACGCGATAATTCTTTTATGGACGACGGCTGTATATTGAATGTTGGATCTGACGCTTGCTATCTGATATTCCTTGCACAATTGTCGCACCTTCTCGGGGATCTCCGGTGGCAGATTGTCCATCAAATGCCACTAACGCATATTAGAGTTTCACCAGTTCATGTGATTGCCGACTAGATTATGTGACTACACTACTCCGTCCCAGCAATACATCCCGTATGGTTGGTTTGATTTTTGACATAGCAAATACGGCTTGAAGTCTGAAAATTGTCAATTCATGTCAAACCTGCATCCGGTATCTGTTCTGCCAAACATGGTTGCACAAGATCTAGTGGAACTCGTAAAGAAAAAATCCTTTTCGATATGGAGAATTTTTAGGTTGACCCACAGACCATCGTTCGTCATGTTGTATGGCGTAACGTTGTTTGGTCCAACCTGAAGGATGGTTGGAGATGGAGCTCGACACCCAGGCGAGATAATCCCGATGAATTTGAACTGTCGAATCGGATTACCTCCCTTCAACCACATTCAAATGCATAGGTCGTTTTCATTGACACCAGAGGGCGCAACACTACTTGGCACACCTGTCGACAGTTCTGCAGTGTATCGACCCACAATAGCGTTGATTTTCAACTGACAGGTTCGAAAACAAATTATGACATCACTGGGACTATACAGCTTACACATGTGCCACGTTTAATGTTAAAGCTAATACTTTGTGATATTATATTTCCATGGGTCATACTAGATATGATTACTAATATTTTCGACATAAATTTGAGATCCATAGTGTATAATTTGCCGATCGACGGTTCATGCGTCCGCGTTAGTGGTTTTGAGTCATGCGTACTAGGCGATTCCGGCGCGTCAAAACTGGTGATTCATTGGAAATTATTGTTTTAGGCTCCCGAGCGTAGAATCGGTCCCTTGTGTAGATTTCCGCTCAGCGGGCCCGAATGGTGTTTCACGTGTATTCCTTTCTTCACTTTATCAGTGTTTCACTAACTAACTTTGTCTGTGATATAGTACATGTACGTATAGATAGTGGGTTAACATATGTAGGCCTATATAATACCGAAATACTGAAGACGGAACTAAGCGGGATGTCATGTCCACAAGGGACCTGTCTAACACTGTCATTGAAGAATTGCTAGCGATCAGTCACAATGGCAGAGTAAAACAACAAATTATCTACAATCAAACTCGAGCAGGAAGTTTATAATCTGGCATCGTGGGTCGAATTTACACAATGATAGCATTTGTACAACTGGTTTGTTAAATAAAAGCTGTGTAAAACCAAGAATTTAATTGCATATTAGGAGTCAGACAAACGAAATCATCCTCCTAAATTGGATCTGGTCAACCCTCCAAGGTATAAAACCCGGCATTAGCGATCGATTACCACTTGATTCCTATCCTTTGAAAGGAAATGGCGACAAATGGTCAGACAAATGTTAAATTATACCTTTGTTTCTCTCATACCGGAAGGCTGACACACGCCCCTGACGTTCCTCAGGGAAGAGGTAATGTTCGATTAGTTAAAACAAGTCTGAATCCGACGAAACGCAAAGGACGTAAATTGCCATGCGTTTCAGCACGGTAACACACATTCAGAGTGGGAATTTACGGGCAGGCGATTTACTCGTTAACATCCCAGAAGCCACAGTGAATATTTTATGGCAAGGCATCTCGAAAGACTCGTCTTCAGGAAATACAAATGGACAGTCACCCATGAGCTAGGCCTGGGTCGAGACCGACATGTTTTATTGTTAATTATCTGACAGTCAGGAACAGCACTGTGTGCCTCACTATTTATTTCATGCTTATCCGTAATATGCTTCTGCTTATACACCATACTTACGCTGAACTCCCAGACCGTATTGCTACAATAAATTTTTATGGTCGACCTGCTGTCAGTTGCATATTATGCAAAAAGCCTCATCATTCTGCGTTTGTTACATGTTGGAAAAGCCTAAAGCAGTAAAACAAGAGAACCGTGAACCAGTGACGTACTAAAACGTAGAGAACGAGCTTCAGACAAGCCATAGTTACCTGGCGTTCGCCGCAGGATGTCTCCTAATCTCTATTTGGACCACCCGGAGTTTTGGTCGAGTGGTAACATTAGTAGGAAGACAGCAAATTCCCGAGTATTTTTGAGCGCGCGGCATGAGTGGCATGACGTCACATCCAGGTCAAAGGCCACTTTTGGGGGATGACGTCACGTCCGGGTCATGGGACTTCCGGTGTCAATCTCCGCATGCGCAGTCGGGAAATAGCGAAAGAACATTTGAGTGGTTGCTTTGGGGCCATCCGTGGTCCAAATGGGTCGTGTGAGGTATCAGTTTGAAGCACTTATGGGAGAGCATCCTACTGATCTGGTATGGTGTGAAAGTAAGGTTATGTCGCGCATGCGCAGGCAGGGAACTGTGGGGAAAGGACAGTTCGGTGCTCGTTTTGGGAGAAAGGAGGATCATCCGTGGTTCGAATGGGCGGTGAAAGGTGATATATTGAAGCAAACGTGGGGGAGAGTCCGATTGGGCTGGCGTGTAGTGGCAGTAAGGCTATGGCGCGGAGCATGGGCATTTCGGGGTCGAGGGGACTACCCGTGGAATAAATGGGTCGTGTAGGATGTCATTTGGAGCACTAGTGGAGGAAATTCCGATCGAGGTTGTTTGTATTGGACGTGCCATCAATCTTCACATGCGCAGCCGGACAGTATTAGAATAAGGGGATTTAAATGGATGTTTTGGGCGTGGGTGGTATCCTATTGAAACCCTTGTTGTATAGAATACGACTCGGGTGATGTCCATGTGACTCTTGACGGCATCTGTGACGTCATACGTAGTAGAGAATGTGCAGAGTTTCTCAGATGCGCCATCGGTCCATAGCTACCTACACCCTTGTACACTAACCCACAGACTAGTGGACCTTGAAGATACATGCACAGGACGCTCGGAGCACCCAGCTCTTCCCTGTCCCATCCAACAGCTCCGAGCTCGGAGCTTCGGTATGGTACACCAGGGTACCGGCGGCACCACCAGGTGAACCAAGGACATGTCACCGATATAGTATCCCGGACCGCCTGAAGACGTTTAGGACAAACGGACGTGGAGATGTCACTTCCGCGGGTGACATCACGTTCGGTGATGACGTCACTTCCATCAAGATCAGGGGCAATGGTAAAAGCATGTACGTGTGATTGGACCGTTGACAATGCGTTAAGGTGGTACGATAAGGCATTAAAATAGGGCGTTAAGGCGTTAAGATAGGGCGTTAAGGCGTTGATACGGGCGTTAAGGCGTAACGACGGCCGTTGACGGGCGTCACTGCATTCCAATGAATTAGTGTCAATTCCATGGGATACCATCTTCATTTTATCCAGCTAATTTCTACGTTCCCACTTCGAACTTGCCTTGATTTATCTGACCCCTTTAGTGTTCAAAATCTGAGGTGTAAATTTCACTTACTAACCACAGAAGAACCAATCAGAATGTACACATCCATTGCGAGTAAAGTCACGTAGAGTGACATCACCCTTTATTAGAGGCGTCTTTCCTCCTAATAAGGTGCCCACTATTTAGGTCGGTCAATCAATAACGCTCTTGTGTGACCATTTCGAATTTCAAATGTTGTCGAGGTCAGTGACGTCTCGTGTCTATTTATAAGTTATTTGAACATTGAAGGGGTCCAGATATATCAAGGGAAGTTCGAAGTGGGAACGTAGAAATTGGCTGGATAAAATGAAGATGTTGGATATCTACACCAGGCGGAGCTCCGGAGCTATTTCACCAGGGTGTTGAAGCGTTAAGCTAGGTGTTGGCGAGCGTAATGCATGTTCACCAGACACTATGATATGATGCCACACAAGAAGAATATACATGGGTATGAAGACACTGAGGCACAAGAAGCCAATGCAGATGCTGAGATTATTCCAGCTGATTCTGAGAGTTCACCGACTGATACTGATGCAGAGACTGCCGAAAGTCTATCTATTTATACGGAGAGCTTGACCTCAGATACTCAGTCCACGTTCCAGGGAAGCCTGAGTGAGGAAAACCCCGCCTTAAGAGGTCGTATTGTGACAGCAGCTATTAATACCCTGCAGCGGCGATGATACCGGACAGGATAAATTGCAACAGACTTACGTCATACATGCGACCTGCATCAGAAAAACAGCCATGGCTATCTATGAACAGTATAGTCTATTGTCGCTTGAAATGAAAGCAAAGGTTCATCATGAAGACCAAGCGTCACGTAAAGAGGATATGGGACTACCGCCCATCGAGACCCTGCAAAATGCGATCAAAATGTGCAAACAGCTGTTCCTGAAAATATTGCGTTAGAGTACCCTGGCCTGTCCGATGACGCTTAGGATGAATGGATCAGAGCGAACATGGCCAAGGATTAAGGCAACCGAATGGTAGTTTGTCGAAGGGCAGCTTCTGGTTAGATAAGAGCCGTCGAAAATTGGCACTTGAATGGACAACACAAGAGCATACGAGAAGTGGAAGGGATAATAACATGTGGAATAAGCAATATGCTTGTTGTTGTTGTTGTTGATATATCATTGAACTAGACAATCATGTCTCTGTGCCTGTGTGTGTGTTTGTGTAGAGGGTCTTACTCGTGAAGACGGGCGTTGGGCACGCCTCACTCACTCACTCGCTCGTTCTTCACTCATTCACTCACTCACGCAATCGCTTTGTACCCAGGAGCACCCACGAAAGGTTATATTTACCGTACTGTTCATGTAGTCCGAAGTGCTTGCGAAGGCCGCTCAAATTTTCGGAAAATATATGTTAAATGGTTATACAATCTTTTACCATACATTTCTAATACATTTGAGCGGCCTTCGCAAGCATTTCCTACTGCATCAAATGTATGGTAAATATAACTTTTTGTGTAGTGGAGAGGGGGGGGGGGGGTGTCTGATGGTAGACATACCCATCATGCCCTACCCGCATCGACAAAATGCGGGGGCTCAGTGTCTGCATGTATCTTCAAGGTCCACTGTTCGCTCCTGTGAGTTAGTGTATATATGACTGTACATGTAGGTAGCCATGTCTCATTGGCGCACCTGAGTGACGCTGCACTTTCTCTAATACTTATGATGTCACAGTGACATGAACATCACCCAAGTCGTATTCTATACCACGAGAGCTTCAATAGGATACCACCCTCGCCCCATTTGGACCATGGACCCATCTCTGTCCCAACACATCCATTCAAATGCCCCTTTTCTACTACTGTCCGACTGTGAATGCGCAGATTGATGGCACATCAAATACAAACCAACTCGGTCGGACTCTCCTCCACGGGCGCTTCAATATGACACACTACACGACCCATTCAAACCACGGATAGTTAACGTCCATACAAATGTTCTTTTCTCACAATTCCCTGTCTGCGCATGCGCGTC
>JAVTVY010005111.1:0-38823 GCA_036873755.1 Hanleya hanleyi | reverse complement strand
TTTTCCCACAATTCCCTGTCTGCGCATGCGTAGAATGGTGACAACGCTCGAGCCGCTAGTCCAGTCAGATGCCCCCTCACATAGGCTTCACATTGATACCTCATACGACTCCATCGGCCCATTAGTGGCTCCCCTAGCTCCCAAAACGTCTATGTCCATACCTTTTGGCCACCGCGCATGCGCAAAATGCTGATAATTCAACCCCACACCCAGCCCATCAGATGGCCCTTCACGAATGCTTCACTTTGATACCTCACTCGACCCCATTGGACCATTAGCAGCTCCCCTAACTCCAAAACGTCTATTTTCATAACCTTGGGCCACCGCGCATGCGCAGAATGCCGATATTTCAACCCCACACCCAGCCCATCAGATGCCCCTTCACGAATGCTTCACTTTGATACCTCACTCGACCCAATCGGACCATGCAGCGTATTTCAAGTCTAGGGACTACTTTTTCTCCGTGGAAGCTTTCTTCCGCGACCGCCAGACCGCCAGACCGCATCACCGCGGAAGAATACATGCCCAGGGGCCCTTTGCCGGAACTATAGTCACCCAGAGTTACCTCCCCCTAGATTGGAACTCTTCTGTGTTGGAGGTGGGAAGGGTCAGTCACGTGACGAAATACTCGCTTCTGATTGGACGAGAGCCGCCCCAGTTCCGCCTCAAATTTGCATAAATGAGACCCAATTTGCTTCTTACCTACTACTCTGATACTTTTCGAGAAATAAACGTTTAAATCTCGGATTTTGTACAAAAATGAAAGGCTAGAAATCGGGCAAAATGTGTCCAGCTATACATCTGATGAATTAATCCCTATTTTTTGCTTGAATTCTATTGTCAAATACATTTTTAATCTGTCTAATGGGACCTACTCAAATTCCTGTTTATTCTGGATAACTATTACACTAAGTTGTTTCATCAAGTCGGTTTAAAGTCCAATTTAAACTTTAAAAAGCCTGCTAAAACTTGTTCACACCTGTCTAGATTACTTCACGGCGGGTGTCTGAGTGAAGTGTCACTGTCATAATTAGAAACAAAAAGGAGGATGTTTGCATGGTTTGATCAGAAGGGGGTACATTAATGTAAATAAGTAGGACTAATAGATAATTAGCTTACCATAATACTGCGGAAATGAGTTTTGAAAAGGGAAAAACAGACAAAAATAATAGTACCCAAGCCCAAGCTGAGGCAATCTGTCTGTTTAATTGTTCCAGTGCCCCGGAAACTAAATTTTTAATCCTAATATTGAAGCACTTCTATTTATAATTTTTATTTCATTTTTTTACCAAATGTTAGAGGAAATAGTGAATATTTGAATGAAGAAATAAAAAAAATGACCAATTTTGACCCTCTAGCTATCCTTAACGATACTTTCAAAAGTCTTTTACAATCAGAAAACGTACTTGGCGGCGTTTTAGGGGAGTTAATTTCTGCAATCTGCAATTATCTGATAGCTTCCTAAGTTGAACTACTTTCCATAACGTTCCCGCCAGATACTGAATGGAACAGTGAGCACATTTCCATCAATGATATCTCTATTTGCATTCAAATGGACATCGCAGTTCTTTCGAGTATATTTCAGTATGTAAACCTCAAGAAAATTAACAGTTATAATTGTGTAGGTTTTGGAGTAACAAATAAAATCGACTTTATTACGGTCACACGCAAAGGAGTTTTTCCCATATTTCCCATAATCTATCGGAAACTGTAATCTCCCTAGCTAGTGCAGCACTGGGATGATAGAATATCTTTTTCTGGTATCACCGATACTCTGTACTTAACGGTATGGTCTAAGAAGACAGTCATTCAAAGAACCGTTGGCCTGTAGAATCAAACCTTATATCATGCATCCACCATGGGCCAGTTTCCTAAGTCCACCATGGGCCAGTTTTCTAAGTCTGCCTGACATGTTTAATGACATGGACCCACCCAGCTTACTGGAGATCATATACAGTAATACATGTATCATAGACAAATCATATCACTGGTCCGATATTTTATTCAAACAGGCACTGGCTATACGCAGATTTCGACCTATTCTCAATCATGGATTGAAAGCCTCCAAAGAGCTTGCATTATTTCGATAACTCACTCACTGTTTAAAGCCTTTTTGTGAACTTCAGTTCACTATTCTGTTTTTGTTATGTAAACTTAACTCACTCACTATAGTATATGTGTTTATGTAATTTAGTTAACCTTTCTTGTGAACATCAGTTCACTCTACTCAGTCTGTTTTGCTAACTTACTCCCACCAGTACTATAGCAGTTTATTTAATTCAGCCAATGCAAAACCTGTATATTAGTAGTTCTCACCAGCTCATTAATACTGTATATATATTGTTGTACATACTGTATTGGTTGTTCTATATCACCGACGATGGCAAAATAAACGCCGAAATATCCGATGCAAAATGAAGTTCTCTATCTTCGGAATTACACTACTAGTGTATTATGCTAAAATTATCAGTGGAACCACAGGATTATGGGCCAGTAGGGTTGTCTTAACTTAACCCTACCTGGCCTGGGTGGGAGGGGGGGGGGGGCCATAATGGACCCCCTACCAAACTTTCTGCGATATCTCCGGAACGACGAAAAATGGAGAGCTGACACCCCTTGACTTTATAGTTTATTATATTGGGGTCATTTTGAGCCTATTTGCATAACCCCCTGAGCAGAGGGGGTAAATTCAAGATGGCTCCACGTGGGGTACCAGAAAAGTGATGTTTTTGTCATATTTCTTCAAAATTTCTGCTTTTCCGCGATGAAAAGTGGGCAAAAACTATTTTATTTCATATCACATTAATATTTCCTAATTTATCATGCAGTTTTTGCGGAGATATTTCATAAATAAAACATTCGGAAAATCCGATCGAAAAATCGACCAAAAAATGCTGTTTTTGAAAATGACGTCACTGTGACGTCATCAAAGCGGCCATCTTGAATTTTTTTACATTTTCTGGTAGCGCTTGACCCAAGGGTATAGTGTGGTAAGTTTCAGCGCCCTACCTCAAGGGATAAGAATAATAATTAGGGGGGCCATTTCGCCTCCCCCCCCCCCCCCAGCCCTGGACAGGTCCCAAAAAGCCCAGGCCAGATAGGGTTAATGGACGGGCGAACTAATAGCTTGCAAGAAATAACTCCTATACTAAACACACTAATACCGTTACATAGAAATTCGAAATCACCAGGTACTTGCTGCAATATAAGAAAGAATGAAAAACATTACGATTCCGCGAGTGCACCGTATCTATTTGATGAACTCACTTTTGTGCCATTGTCTGTGTATACTTAATGACAGATGTAGCCAGATTCAAACCTATTTTGCGAAATGGAGTACTGGGAATGTATCCAGATTCCACGACATGTTGCAGGTTTCCATGGTAAGTCAATACTTTCATATTTATATTCTCATAGCCAACTTGTGGCGTTTGATAGAACTACTGTCATATTTCCAATTTACTCAACACCCCAACAAGGGAGTACATGCACCTGGCATTAGCATGTTGACACCCTTTAGAACTATTTACGTACCCAGAGACTCTTACTTCCTTCAATTGTATTTCGCGTACAGCCATTCCATCTTAATAGATTCATGGGACATGGTCAATCAGTCCGAAATACTGATGGTACTTCAAATCCAAGAAATCTCAGCAACCGTCAGATCCCGCGGTTAAATCAAAAGTGGGAATTGGAGCTTGCAATGAAAACGCGGTGTTTGAACCTCGCTATACCAAGAAAGCGATCATTTCACAAACTGCGCCAGTAAATTGTATCTGTAGCCAAAGAAAATCTTGACATTCAGTGTCCCCATTTATGTATTTTGAGGGCGATCAGTCAGTATGATACATGAGCCTTAAGAGAAGATAGTGACGTGACAATGGCCAGGTTTATTTTATTCTCCAGTTTGCAGCTTGGGGTACAGCGATTATATACCTGGTGCTGTCAATCATAGCCGTGATTCGTCTTCGACGAGACATTTTAGGAACTGGGGTATCGAGAAAACCACAAGACTTGGAACCCATCAGCCACATCGAAGACGAGGGATCACACAGCAGTATCAGACAAACATAAAAAGACCGAAACTTGCTATGAGGCTTATGCGGACATTTCTTATATACAGTCCTGTACAGTTTGTTTAGGTGAGATAATTTTAAAGAGGAAATGATGGCTCCGAGATTGGCATTCTTGTTTTGAACTAGATAAATTATATAGCGGCGCTTCAGTTTTCTATATGCTTAATTTGTGGCTTGTGCATTTTATCTAATTTATTAAGGCGTCACGTGTCACAACTGCTAACATAATATTATAGAAATGCTTTATATGCTCATTAAAATGTTCGTTCCAAACTACTGTACTCACTCCATAATTAGCACGGTACTCATCTCATTATTACCACGGTACTCATCTCATTATCACGGTGCTCATCCCATTATTACCACGGTACTCATCTCATTATCACGGTACTCATCTCATTATTACCACGGTACTCATCTCACTACTTATCTCAATATTACCAAGAGATACCATTACGACATGAATAAATTAAGTTATTTTATAAAATGATATATGGACATGTTCCACAATATTTGACATTATTACTCACAGATCACGTGGCCCAAATGTCTCATTATCCTTTACGAAATGCCTCAAACTTTCGCGTCCCTTTTTGTAAGACATCTCAGTTCCAAAATTCCTTTGTATCATCTACGATTGAACTATGGAACGGCTTGAATTAGGAAATGCGAGTAGCCCCATCATTTCGTTTATTTAAACAATACATGAAAATTCCTGGCCATTATTATTATGCTGAACGTCGGGCTCAAGTAATAATGGCACAGTTGTGGCTAAATTGCAGAAATCTTCAACTGAGCACAACTGTTTTTGCGCCATATTTTAGGTACTGTGCTTGTGGTTAACATTATGAAGACACTTCGTACTATTTGTGTTTCTGCCCTGAAAATATCTATACATTCGTCAAGAATACTTGATATTTTGGAATCGCCTAATGTTTGAAAATCAAAATGTTGATATCCTCACCAGTGTACACCGCTATATCCTCTGTTCAGCGCGATTTTAAATAGTGTCAATTGTCCCAAAGCCTGATGACGTAGGCCCCCTACATTCATGCCAATAAAATACCACTTCTATCCCTTCATGCAATGCAGGCCCCCAACATTCATGACAATTAAATGGCAGGTGAGGGTCGTTATACAATTCAATTAGCCTGTCACCTCCTTCAAGTAACATGACATCAACTTAATTGCCAGCGCCAGGTCCCTGAACTGGCACAGTCGGAAGAGCAAGCTTTAATTTGGTGTATCGGGTTACATATAGGACTTCACGCCTTGAGGCACATGTACCTTGAATTGACAATGAAAAATTAATTGGTTTCGTGTTACATAAGCGATGTTAGATTTCTGGATAAGTGATCACGTGTCATGGACATGAATGAATACAGAAATCATCACGTGATTGAAAGAGATATAATACGTCATTTGGGACCATTTGGGACCATTGAATCAATGTGTTCATTGTTGCTACTATTGATTTCCAAATTTATAAGCGATAGTTTTCTCCAAAAAAAACACTATCATTAATAGCAATAAAATTCGTTATTTATTAGTCATATTTAGATTAATATGAAGTTGTAACGTATATCTTACAGGCTAACACTATTTACATGCTGTCTTTTTTCGAAAGCTAATTTCTGGTGCAAATATTATCACTTTGGATGGTGCATTTGTATGTATATTTGTTTCTTATATGCCCGAGGTGTATAACTCCTATGTTATATCTATCGACTGCCGATGTTTTTTCCTTTATTTTGCACCGTGCACTTCCTCAACCCTTCCGTGTAACTTAATTTAAGCTCCATCTGCGTTTATATAGGTTTCGCCTATGCGCGGATTCGCAGTTACTTATTTGAAATAAATAAAGTTAACCCATATTATTACCAGTTGCTGGAACGTTATCTGTAGGATATCCCTACTTTCCGCGTATTATAAAACCTCATATGTGGTCTGGTAAAACGAGATTGCGGGCAGCGGACCGATAATGATGAGCTGCTGCCGAATATCGGTCCGGTACTTGACCTTTGACACATATATATGACGTCAGCTCTGCGATGTGCTCTCACCCATCTTCATTTTATCCAGCCAATTTCTACGTTCCCTCTTCGAACTTCCCTTGATATATCTGGACCCCTTCAATGTTCAAATAACTTATAAATAGACACGAGACGTCACTGGCCTCGAAAACATTTGAAATTCGAAATGGGTCGCGCAAGAGCGTTATTGATTGACTGACCTAATTAGTGGGCACCATATTAGGAGGAAGGACAGCGCTAATAGATGATGATGTCACTCTATGTGACTTCACCCGCAATCGATGTGTACGTTCTGATTGGTTCTTCTGTCGTTAGCTGGTGAAATTTACACCTCGGATTTTGAATGCTGAAGGGGTCAGATAAATCAAGGCAGGTTCGAAGTGATAACGTAGAAATTGGCTGGATAAAATGAAGATGGCTCTCACCACGATTACGCGATTTCCTTGGCAGACGACAAGAAGAAGAGGGTAAACACACTAGAATGGGCGAGTCGGTGAGCTCCCAGTCACATTCACAATCGAGCGAACTTAATGAAGAACAGATTTGAAACTGGTAATAATATGATTTTGTCGGGGCGTTATACTTTTATTATCGGCTCTTCCTCAATAATTACATGTAGCAGCCCGCCATAGTCATTGTCGGCCCTTGGACCCTTCGGGCCCTTAGGCCGATAATGACTATGTTGGGCTAATAATTATTGATGTCGGGACGATAAAAAAAGTATAACGCCTATAAAATCATATTATTGTTATATTAACACGATACTTATTCATCATTACCACCGTACTTATCTCATTTTTACCTCGGTACTCATCTCATACTCTCTAAAATAATTAGATTGAATCTATCAGATTGGAATTAGTGACCAATCTATTCGACTGAATATTCCATCTATTAGATTGAAAATTTCAATCTATATTAGATTAAATTTTCTGTGTACAACAGATTCATTTCATCGTTTTCAATCTATTAGCTTGAATATTTTCAATCCGATAAAAGATTGGTCACTAATTTCAATCTGATAGATTGAAGTTCAATCTAATTATTTTAGAGAGTAATTGCCCAGGTACTCATCTCATAATTACCAAGGTACTCTTCTTATTATTACTACGGTACTCATCTATTATCACGGTACTCTTTCCATTATTTTCACGATATTCCTCTCACTATTACCACGGTACTCATGTCATTATATATATCAGTACGGGTGCGGAAAGTCTGCGACAAGACAAGGTCGACACGTTGAAGGAGTACGATGTATTAATGTGCGAGGTTTTGTTGGAAACGAGTTAGATTGTGTTTGTGAAGCCAAGAAAACACAACTATTGCTTGCCGATACTGGTTTCTCCTAATGCGAATCAGTCTCAGTTTAACCCTACTTGGCCTGGCTAACTTTCTGCGCTATCTCCAGAACGACAAAAATAGAGAGCTGAAACGCCTTGACTTTATAGTTTATCATATTGGGGTCATTTTGAGCCTACTTCCAAAGCCCCCCGAACAGAGGTTCATAGGTAATTTCAAGATGGTGACTCCTCGGGGGTAGTGGTAGGTGTGCTGATATGAAGGCCATAGAAAGCTCCCTGTAAATGAAACAACCACACTGACAACTGCATGCCATCATTTGTCAGCCTGAACTACAAAGTTGAATTCAATTCAATTCAGGAAATTGACCATATGCACAGTGTGCACCCAAACTTTGTACAGTAAGTTACATGTGTGGACACAAATGGTTCGTGCAAAAGCTTTAAGCTAAATCATATGATGTGAAGCACAATTATTTGATAGCAAAATTGAAGGAGATGTTGTCCTTCATTCAAGGTGACACGAAATTCAAAACCAACAGGGGTTCAGAAATCCCCGCCAGTTATTTTGTGTTATACATCTGAAATTAGACCTAGTAGGGCTCTCCCCGCTAAAGGAGGAGAGCCCTAGCGTTATATCATTTAGGAGGACAACTTTGACCAGAAAATGTAGCGCACAATACAGCACGACAGACTAATCGACCAACCTAATGTCGTCAGACATACCTTAAATACTTGGGAAGGATGACGGTATGCTTACATCCACGATCATCTCAAGGTACTCTTTCGGGGGTCTTTTCTCATTTTCAACTTTCGAAAGTTGGTCGCACGCGCATGCGTCAAGTAGCCGGAACATAGCGATAGTGACATCATCACAGTTTTTAGCCAAACAGGTCTCTACAAGTGCAAACGATCGGTAGATAAAGTTTTATTACAGGTAGAGATCGTTTACACTTGTAGAGACCTGTTTGGCTAAAAACCGTGACCGTGATGATGTCACTATCGCTATGTTCCGGTTACTTGACGCATGTGCGTGCGACCAGCTTTCGAAAGTTGAAATTGAGTCAATGTGCGAGAGAAAAGACCCCCGAAAGAGTACCTTGAGATGATCGTGGCTGTAAGCATACCGTGATCCTTCCCAAGTATTTAAGGTATGTCTGACGACATTAGGTTGGTCGATTCGTCTGCCGTGCTGTATTGTGCGCTACATTTTCTGGTCAAACGTGTCCTCCCAAATGATATAACGCTAGGGCTCTCCTCCTTTAGCGGGGAGAGCCCTACTAGGTCTATTCTGAAATAAAATATGGTTCCTGCAAAAGCCTTAGGATAAATCATGGAGCAGAAGGACTTGACCTATTAGTAATTACTTTTAAGGAATATATTGTAGGTTATTCGGCATGTGTGTGTCTATAAACAATGTAGACTGCATCTCATACCGTAGCTATGGGCTCGATAAATCTGTTCAGTTTTTCAGGGAATTATTGTCCTGAATTAAATTTTAACTAAATTTGCTCCCAGGTGTCGAAACCTATAGGTGAATCAGCACAAAAAGAACTATTACATGGTCTTGTTACCTGTGCCTCCTACCTGGATTTGGCACTGAGATGTTCTTGAATTAATGTATCTATGTCAGTGGCTTAAAAAGCAAAGCTTAAAAAAATAGGTGTCTTCCCCCAGACAGGAGCAATATAAACAACAAATTAGAAGTTGATTGATGAAGGCATTCGGAAGCTATCCGACGGAAAAGATTGAGCAAAAGGGAAATTTGCATATAACGAAATTTATGGATAAAAACCCAGTTCCCAGTTTCGGACAGCACTGAAAAACAATAAGTGTCTTCCCCTAGAGAGGACCAATGTGCACCACAAATTTGAAGTTGAATGACAAAGGCATTCAACAGTTATCCGACGGAAACGAAAAGTGAGCGGAAGCGGAAGAAAGAAGAAAATGACAAACACATAAGGCATCCCTAGGGATGCCTAATTATACAGTTTTCTTGTTTCGGTGCTCCCCAAGCGGAGTCCCCGGAACCTGCAGCTTGCACAGCGGTCGAACAAGCTCCACTGGGCAAACGTTTTTCCCCGTTGATTCATTCAACTTTTAAACCGTTTCAACGGGAGTGTTATTTATCCCAGTTTTCGTATAGAAAAGCATTATTTCCGTCATTATGTGTGTCAGTACAATTTCCGAAACACACAGCTTCAACATTTCTTCGATACATGCATAAAAATTGTTAGTGAAAACGGAGTAAATCAAGAGGATAAAACGCTCTTGGTAACATGTGAATCGGTATACTGGCTTCTGTCAGCCTGACAAGGTCTTACACCCGCGACGTATTCAGCTGGAGAAATTCGAGCACCGAGTGGAGATTTTGTGCTCCAAACAGCGTTATTCCTAAACGAGTGACAGTTGTAAGACATATATTTCTAAATTTCAGATTCCATAGGTTGATAATCCGTGGGATGCCCCATACACACACACACACACACACACACACACATAAGTGAAGACCTTTAAGTTCTTGACATTGTAGATCGGGCATTGTCTGAGGCAGTCCTGGCGGTATTATTGTAACCAAACCCTTAAAAATATATATTCTGCGGCTAATTATGTACGCCACTATGGAAACAATGGAATTTGTCGTCTGTACTGTATAAGTCCTTGTGAGCGTAAATATATGAAAATTTAAGTTGCAGTTTACCCGGATATCATGACACAACTCCACATTTTTGGTGCAAAATTGTTACCGTTTATTAGAGATATTAGGATTTGTTACATCTATTCCTGAAGGATATGAATTCTGCATAACCTTAGTTCAGACGGACCAGGAAAGACCCAGTGTTGTTGCTCTAGGATTTATCAGGAATCCGGAACCAAACGATGATGGTGGAATAAAGATGAAATACACGGGGTTCAAACATATACAATAGAGCATACGGTCTCATAACATAGTTACCGTCTGCAGATATAAGATGTTGCGGTCTTCTGAGTGAAGATGCTAAATGACTCCCGGATCAAGGTGGTAAATGACAGTTTTCTGGGGCAAGATGTTAAATAACTAACCTCAGCAATCGGTAAGCAAACACTTGCCATGTAATGGAAATAAACACTTAAATTGTGGTTTTACGAATGTCCAATCGTGTTAATATATATATATATATATATATATATATATATATATAAATATATATAGAGAGAGAGAGTATATATATATATATATATATTGTACGCATTCGATTTGTACACTCCTGAATAGGCCTACTGATAACAGACTAACGTGGGCATGGCCAAGGCGTCTCTATGTAGCGTTCAGATGTTGTAGCGAAATTCCTATCATTATTACTGAAGATACTTAAACGATTGTATGAGCTTTATTGAAACCTCTTGGAATTGTCAAACTCTTGTGGTAAACCCGTGTGCCGAAAACACAAAACGAATGTGTGCAATAAAAACACACCTCTCTGTGTATTTTAGAAAGTACACATTAGTGTGTATCACTGCTACACATATGACACGAGACGTGTATGTGCCACATTAAGTGTGTACCAGAAATACCCAATTTATGTCCACATTAGGTAAGAAGCATTGATATCGAATATTTGACCGTAGTTTGTTACGTAGCGGAGGGAGAGCGGCCCGGACTAGGTGTAAAATATGTTAACTAACGCCAAGGTGTAAGGATAAACACAGAGGATAGTAGTAGAGAATGTGTATTAAAACGCATATTAACATTTGACTTCTGAGACGTTACAGTCACCTCACCGGAAGTGACTTTTTACCCTGCGCATGCACACAAAATGTACCGGAAACACAATTGCGCTAGAACCAATGCCACTTCCGGTCACGTGACTGTGACGTCAAAGGTGAATATGCGGGTTAATACGCATTGTCTACTATCAATGGACGGTGAAACAGTCTGTGTGAGACTACTCTCATGAAAACAACCCTATGTTCGTACAAAGTGAGAGCTTTCAACGAATACCCTGCGCGACATTTTTGGCCAAAACACACACCGCAAACGAGGCACGCGATGTCGGCTCGAGGCAAAGTTTATATGTATTCGAAGTCCACAGTGTGCATTGGTGATAGTATTGGTGCTATAATTCGTCGGGCTATGTGTGTGCTTGTTCGGATACTCGGAGCTCCACACGCCACGCATTGACGCCATCAGCCCAACTCTCCCGCCTCGTTCCCCCACACGGAATGTATGCTATTATTAAGGGATTTCTCGTCCTCCATGTTTCATCAAATGTGTTGCTCCAAATCCCACAAATGTCTTTTGCTTCACCCGACACATTTGAAACATTTTTAAAGTAAAGCAAATCGGTATAATACCCAACAAGATTTCCTTGTGACGTCATCGAGCCAGTCAGGCCAGTCAATTAAGCTACACACACCATTTCACCCCCAACCAACATCACACCCGCTCTTCCCAAATAAACTCCATATCAACAGATGGAACACGGACACTCTTCCCCTGGATGGGACATTAATCCCCAGGTGATAGTTGTCCGTAGGACACTCGTACCCGGTTAACATTGTCTGTAGGACATTCTTCCCCAGCTTGGAGTGTCCCCCGGACACTCTCGGTATAGGACAGCGTACCGCAGCACACCTGTAGCAATAATGGTTGTCCCACAGTACAGGTTGTCCGGAGCACAACCTGTACCTGGCAGTGGTTGTCCTGACTGAAACTGGGTGTCCTCCGGGGGACACCCAGTTTCAGGTATCAGTTGTCCACCGATATATTACTCTTGTACATGATGTAATGCATTATATATTATATCATTTGCGCCCGGACAACTATTGATGGGGGACAACCTGTCTTATTACAACAGTGGCAATATTAGTTGTCCCTCATGACGTGCTGTCCATCGTATTATCAGACAATCTAGGTCACGATATAAAGGTGACAAATTTTCTGTAGCTCGGCAGCTGTCCCAAGTGGTCCAGAGGAAAGAGGCGCGGTAATATGGAGGAGCGGCTTTCCAGTATGTTGTAGGTTCGAATCCCATCTGCGCCACATTATTTTTTAATACGATACATTTATCATGTTTTCCATTCTAGCCTTTCTATGGATCATTTGTGGATTTATGACGGCAGGTGGACATTATATTTTGAAGTTATATTTTTGTTACATATATCTTAATTATCCTATTGTTTAGTTCTATTTTGCAAATATATTTGGCGTATTATTCGTCAATTTCTTCCGATCGCAATCAACAGTGTTTTTGTTGAACTGATGTACGTTTTTTATATACGACAACAGTTTTCGCTCTTAATATAATCGACGTAGGCCTGCACAATAAGGTGGAGGCTAACTAGAACAATTATGATTTTGACATAGACACTGGAGGAAAAGATATTGCGGAATTTGGTATTGCAGGTTAATCGGAGGGTTTTGAATCCGAATCTTCTTGCTCCCAGACAAATTTAACATATTGAAACATCAGAACTGCCAAGTAACCTTAATGACGAAGTCACTTGAGCATTTGGTGTTGATCTCTGCCGGGGTAGGAATGCCGTTACCCCCCCCCCCCCCCTCCGTCCCTCTTCACCTTATAGCATTTTATTTCTAGGCTGAGTGAAACGACACTTTCTGCAAGAAATACTTAGCCTTTAAGAAGGAAATCAGTAACGATTAATTCTTTAGTATACAGGACCCCATCCCCTGAATACCGCTATGTTTAACCATTTCGGTTAGGAGGTGAAACTTGACAAGATAATGCAATACTATTAACAATGGCCACTCTGATGGCGTCACTGTGACTGAAGGTAGTTTTAAATCTATTTTAGCCAATTATCATTATAATTAATTTCTTCGTTATACTGTCTGAAACTAATCAATATGATACATGTAAGTCCTTTAATTGAAAAAAAAAATCAAGAGGTTTAAAAAATATATATATAATGTCACTTCAGAGGACCCTCATGACCGCGATTTCGAATTTACTCATGCTGCTCTGCATTTATATATGATTACGTCATTGGAATAAAATCTGAGAGGATGAAGTTAGGATTTGGGGTCTAGGGCTAAATAACGTTTTCACAATACTAGTTCATCCCCTTTCACCTATTTGCACGTGACCGTTTACATATCCTTAGATATATCTGTCGAGATTTAACATTTAGGCACCCCCTAAATATTTTTCTTACCCCTTGAAACTTACCACACTATACCCGTGGGTCAAGCTCCATCAGAAAATGTAGTAAAAATCCAAGATGGCTGCTGTGATGACGTCACAGTGACGTCATTTTCAAAAACGGCATTTTTGTATGTCATTTCTTAACAATCACTGCATGATAAATTTGTAGATGTGAAATCAAATAATTTTCCACACTTTTCCTTGAAGAAAAGCAGAAATTTTGAAGAAAAATGAAGAAAACATCACTTTTCTGATACACAAATGGCCGCCATTTTGAATTTAACCATTATTTTTTGCTCGCTGGGTCATGCAAATAGGCTCAAAATGACCCTAATATGATAAGCTACAAAGTCACGGAGTGTCCGCTTTCAAGTATTTGTCGTTCCGGATAAAGGATAGAAATTTTGGTACACGGGCCATAATCCCCCCCCCCCCCCCCGGTAGGTTGTGTCTTAGCCGTATTTCTTATAAATTATTGTCTTTTCCTGTATTAGAGTGCCAAACAGGTTTTTTCCGGAAAAATTGCATGAACGCAAAATTGGAAAAATCTGATTGAAAAACTCGGCCCAAACATTCAGATGCGAATTTTGAATTTGATTACGTCATTGTGACGTAATCAAATGACTGTTTCATATATAGTGTGCGCTCTTTCAGCTCCTTAGCTTAGTAGATATTAAAGGTGAAATGCAACGGTTTTTAGATTCTCATTTCTATATTTTATATTGGTTGAACAATGACAGACCGATATTTCTATCTACTTTGCTTGGTTTATTGTGAAGTAGTTTTCTGTTAGAAGCGTTTAACTAGTTTGTACCTGAAGCCCAGCTGAATTCTGATTTGCAAACCGTCATCGCTTATCTTTCCTTGATTGTGACGTCACATCAGACCAGCCTCCCGAAGGCTCAATGTTACAAGTATTGACGTCCAGCCAGGTGGTCTGATGTGACGTCACAAACCAGCGTCAAACAAGGGCAGATAAACGATGTGGATTTCATTCTAAAACTGGCGAGATTTGAGATACCAATATTGAAGCACTTTTCTAAAGCTACTAGGAAACAAAAAAACTTCAAATAAAACCAAACGAAGTAAATAGACTGATAGTTACAACATTAGCTAACCCATGGGGAGCATAAAAAGAAAAATATGAATACCTTTACATTTCACCTTAACTATTTATATGGGTGAGTACGAAGAGAACAAGAGAGCTGAAACTTTCTGAACTTCCCGAAAAATCGTTTTTGCCATCACTTTGATACTATCTGCATAATCCTATGTGCAAGGGATCATGGGAAAATGAGGGTCACAAAGTATCCCTAGAAAAAAATTGTGTTTTCGGTCATTTCTGTATTTTTCTAGCCTAAAAGAGCATAAAGGTTCTTTATTTTGCCAAAACTACTTATTTTCTGCCATATTAATTAGTTTTTTGAGATAAAATATCGAATAATTCGAAATTCGATAACTTCACTGTGACGTCATGATGGCGGCCATCTTGAATTATTTTCCATTCCATTATAGAGTATGACTCAAATAGATGGTATGTAAAGTTTTAGCGCTCTACCCTAAGAGGTAATGAAAATAAATAGGGCGTCGAAATGCCCCAACTCTCCATCCTCGGGCGGGGTCAGCCTCCAAAGCACCCAGACCTGGTGGGGTTAAAACAATGCATTTATTAGCTACGCATACTATCATTGCCTTATTGGGCCACTTCACATGATGAGGCCTGATACTGGACAACTATTCCTAGACGACGGACAACCCTTAATACGACTTAGTTATAATCGCGATAAAACCTGGACAACCACTTCTATCGTCGGACAACGTATCCCGGGATATAGTTGTCCATGGACAACCTGTACTAGTATCAGTTGTCCCTGGACAACTCACAACAGTTTATGTTGTCCATGGACAATCTGTCCCAGTAATGGTTGTCCGACGGACAACCACTAATCAGGACAACGTTCACCTTCACACCGGCATCTATGCTACATTTCAACCTTGAGCTCCGACGATATGGTTGTCGTCTTGTTTCAGCACAATGTTTGAGTTGATTTAATTTCATTGTATTGACCCGGACAAATATCAAACTACAGCTGGCTATCAATTGTATTTTTTTGGCAATTCAACGATGTTGTTCCTCAGAACACACATACCATATATTGTTTTAATTTTCATTAATTATTTTGGATACCGGTGCGCATTTCATATATGTCCACGAGAACCTATCTATCACCGTTATCAGTTTCTAGGGTATATTATTCTCTAATACTCATTGGACAACGACTGAATCACGTGATACCGACCACGCATTGCTACGGGATACGTCATGGGTATTTTTAACATGACGCGAGAGTCAGTTGGAATATTAGCGTCATTAATACACGGCTTCTGTGTCTGCACAAACTTTACACCAATATAACATACTCGCCCACCCAAGTCGAATGCACACATGCGTCATTATTTTGGTATCCCTCTTTGGAACCTCAGAATATAGTGTTACAAACCCGGAGATATCTGTCTTCCCCAACCCGATGCGCTAGGCCGGAATAATGGGGAAGAATTGCTATTATCGAAAACCAACAGTTTAGTTCGCATTTTAAAACGCATCTCGGTATACTCGATTTGTTCCTTGGACGTCAACAAAATCATCATTCACTCATCATCAAAGAGGGGATGATTACTGCTGACTTTCAAGGACGAGCCGATTAAATGTAAAAAACCCGAAATACGCTCAGTAAACCGATCGCCCAGTGTTTCGTCTGTTTATTTCTCTTATGTTTACTACAGGTTAAGAAACGAATACCTCCAATAATCAGACACTACGTTCTATTGCCTACCTTTCCACGCCTCGGAGCAATTGAACCGGGCAGCGGGCAACATAGCTATTGTTTCATCTTCAGGAAATCCATTCACACCTGTCACAAGCATTGGTCCTGCGAGATTGTATTTGAAGTAGTGGCTGAAAAACTTCTTTATATCCGGTTGAATTTTCAGATATGCTTTGTGAAACGATCATTTGCTTTGAGTGTCATAGTTTTACGTACAGACATCCATGCAGTATACATGTTCATGGGCATGCGATGCTTAAAGCTTTTATATTAATACTATTGTTCTCAACGATGTACCAGCTTCGACTTAGGTCCGCACTATTCTGGTACACAGAACACAATGCCAGCGGCAATATATAACCTTTACTTTTCTCCTTATATACTCTCTAAAATAATTAGATTGAATATTCCATCTATTAGATTGAAAATTTCAATCAAGTAGATTGAATATTTTCAATCCGATGAAAGATTGGTCACTAATTTCAATCCGATAGATTGAATTTCAATCTAATTATTTTATAGAGTAGCTGTCTCAGAATAATAGACCTTTTCAAAAACGGACAATGTCATCTGAATGATGGCAGAAAGCTGGCGATTGCAGCAAAAGTAATAAACACAATCATGGAATGAATGAGGCGTATTGAAAACTGTTGATCGGTTAAACTTCGGCAAAGTAATATAAATTAAGTGATGTCATAATCATACCTGTTCTTTACAGTAAAATATAAAACAAAAATCTGACACGGTTCGCCCGTTTTAGCGTCATAGAAACACGACAAACAGACAGACGAACGGCCATCTGGAACAAATTAAATGACTTCCATCCGAGTTTGGATGCTCGTAGTGCCGTGCAAGACAAGTCTTCGTTTTGGAGAACGATCAGTATGGGGATGTCAGATGCATTCAACCTATACCTCAAATGATTAACCAAATTAAAAGATATAAAAATTAAAGATCACTCAACCCGAAAATGTAATATGAGTGCCTTTCAATACTTTGTCTTTTATCCCAGGCTTGTTTTACTGTTAGTCGTTCTGTTATATTCAAATGTACGTCAGTCGCTTTGGAGTATAACCGATATATGTCGTTGGTGATCATGTTCTTCTGTGTCGCATTAGCCGAACCTAATTATTAGTTGACTTTTGACTCACCATATTGGATTAGCGTGAGAAAGACTTGAATATTTTTGGTCAATTTAGCAGTCTTTTAGTACCCGCTTCGCCGATATCAAGTTCATATGGGAGTACTAATATACGAAAGTAACCATTGTTAAATCTGTGATAATGGGAGATCAATCTCGCTGCTTAGTCAAAGAACGCTGACTCGGGGCGTAATTCTCATAGTTTGTCAAGTCCAGTCATTTCAAACAGGAAGCTGCAAACCCACGACACTGTTGTTGAAAAAGTTGTTATGCTCAGTGTCCGGCCAGCTTTATTGCAGATACGAATATATTTATAGATTCAATATCGTGTTGCGGGTAGCGGACCATTAAACCATTTCTGAATGGAACATTTCAAATAAAATCTTCAGATCCGACATTCGTTTCTTGAATAAGAGATTCCGTGCTCATAATCGAAAAAACCTTCTTACAATTATATACGAATAAAACTAAACTCCAAAAGACATACAAAATAAAACTATATACACACAGGCAACACTTTTCAATGATACAATTTTGAAGATGGTAAAATCCGTGTCCGTGATTACTGATCATTGTTCCAATCTACCAGCACCTGAATGCAAATACGTATGAAATTAAAGATATTTTTCCATAACTACACCCAACGCCGTTTCCTACAGAGGCAGATGGGTCCTCATTATCTATGTTGGGAAGACAGCATAGCATGTCCCTCTTTAAATCTTACCATTAACCACTACCTCTCGGTCTCGGAAATTGCGAGTCGTTTTGAATGTTTCACATTCAAACCTTGATTCTGGCTGTCCCAGAATTAAATCGAGGCGGCTCGCACATCAAACGACGTAACAATGTCGTCTCGTATAGGTTCCATCTTGATCAATCGACTTTTCAGTAACTTGTACAAGTCGCTGCAAGATATTACGCACTTGCGCAGTCATTGACAAAACTCATTGAAAATTAACGATGTTATGACACGTGGTTGCAATGCCTCTACACTTAGATATAAGCACTTGTTATTGAAGACGGGACAGATGATCAACTTCTTCATTTCCCCAAGATGTTAGCTCAGTTAACACTACATAAACCTATCCCTGTATAATGAAAGTGCTGGTGCCTCGCTGTCTGCGGGTCGGTGACATCAAATAGCAAGCGTCAGATCCGACATTGAGTATTCCGCCGTCGTTTATGAAAGAGTGATCGCGGCAATCGAAAGACCTACTTTGTATGACAGTTGTCACAAATTCCAAATAAGAATGGAATAAAAATAATAAAACAAGCCAAGATGGCTTCTTTCAATAGGGGTGCCGTCAGCAGTTTTTTAAAGACGGCAGCAAGATATGATGATGTTCTTCACATACAATCCTATCATTGGGTCTTATTATTAACCCTCCCGGGACTGGGGAGGCCAACATGGCCACCCTACCAAACTTTCTCCGGAACGCAAAAAATTGAGAGCGGACAATCCTTGACTTTATATATTATCATACTGGGATCATTTTGTGCCTATTTGCATAACCCCCGAGTAGAGGATTATGGGTAAATTCAAAATGGCGGCCACGTGGTGTACCAGAAAAATGATATTTTCGTAATTTTTCTTCAAAATTTCTGTTTTGCCGCTATGAAAAGCTGGCAAATAGTATTTTATCTCAAAATCACATTAATATCTTCTAATTTATCACCCAGTTTTTTGCGGAGAAATCGCATAAATGAAAAATAAAAATAACGTCACTGTGACGTCATCAAACCGACCATCTTGGGGTTTTTTTTATACATTTTCTGGTAGAGCTTGAGCCAAGAGTATAGAGTGGTAAGTTTCAGCCACCTAGCTCAAGGAATAAGAAAAAATAATTAGGGGGTGGGGACGAAATGGCCCCTCCCCAGGCCTGGACAGATCCCAAAATCCCAGGTCAGATAGGGTTAATACACAGAAATTTCCAAGTGATTTTCCAGGATATGTACCCCAGTCATACTTTCATTGCGCCTGTTCATTTTAAATAGCAAATTAGTGCGGATCAGGTATTTGGTAGGCCTACATAGTGGATATAAGCTACTTTCCCGTGTCAGTGTCCTTGCCTGTGTACTAATACAACAACGCTTGGAACTGTCAAACTTCCCCCTCATCCATCAACTCTTGATGGTCGTTTAACTGGAAAATTTATGGTTATCAGGAGTGAAGTGGAATATTCACAGGTGACCGGTTGTTGATGTGCTTTATTCCGTCACTATGATCATCCACCTAGCGTCCCACAATCGTTTATGTCTCCCATCTAAGGTTCCATACCTGGAATTTGAAAAAAATAATCTCCTGTGCAGTTCAGTTGACATTCATTTGTCATTTGCTCAGAGCGAAAAAAAACATTGAGCTTCCGGTCGTATCAATCATTGTGATTGAGGGGATTGAACTAGTGGCATTCTGCGCATGCGCGGTGGCCCAAGGGTATGGACATAGCCGTGTTGGAGCTAGGGGAGTTACTACTGGTCCGATGGGGTCGAGTGAGGTATCAAAGTGAAGCCTAGGTGAAGGGGCATCTGACTGGACTAGCGGGTTTGAACTAGCGTCATTCTGCGCATGCGCGGTGGCCCAAGGGTATGGAAATAGCCGTGTTGGGAGCTAGGGGAGTTACTACTGGTCCGATGGGGTCGAGTGAGGTATCAAAGTGAAGCTTAGGTGAAGGGGCATCTGAAGGAGTGGGTGTGGGGTTGAACTAGTGGCATTCTGCGCATGCGCGGTGGCCCAAGGGTATGGACATAGCCGTGTTGGAGCTAGGGGAGCTACTACTGGCCCGATGGGGTCGAGTGAGGTATCAAAGTGAAGCTTAGGTGAAGGGGCATCTGATGGGTTGGGTGTGCGAAGCTCTCATCCAATCAGAAGCGAGTATTTCAAATCCGTCCCAGAGCTCTCGTCCAATCAGAAGCGAGTATTTTGACCCGGTGCATTATGGGACATATCCAAGATGGCGTCACGTGTGTTCAAGATGGCGGCACATCCGGTGTCGAAAACTGGCCCTTTTGTCGGGATGTGGTCACCTAGTGTCGAAAACTGGACCCTGTATGGATCCCGCTAGACGTTTTGGAGCTAGGGGAGCCCTTAATGGGCCAATGGGGTCGAGTGAGGTATCAAAGTGAAGCATTCGTGAAGGGGCATCTGATGGGCTGGGTGTGGGGTTGAACTATCGGCATTCTGCGCATGCGCAGTCTGGCCGTAGTATAGAAATAGACGTGTTGGGGTGGTGGTGGGCCCCTAGTGGGTCGATGGGATCGAGTGAGGTATCCATGTGAAGCCTAGGTGGGGGAGTTACACTAGGGTGTCGTATCCATTCTGCTGCGCAGGTCACGTGGTGGGGTTGTGACGTCACTTCCGGTTTTTCACTAAAACTACCTCCAACCCCAGAAGAGTTCCAACGTTCAACCCTCCGGGGTGTTTTCCCGGCCCGCCCCGCCCCGCAGCGCGAGCGCGCGCGCGCGCGCGGGTTCTCCGGAAGTGCGCGCGTCATCCCCGGCAGTGCCCCCGCGCGGACGCGGGTCAAAAGGTCAAAGGGTCACCTCCAGGTCAAACGGTCCAATGTCCAATGAGACAATGTTGCGGCATCGCTATAGTCACAGCTTGAGCACAAAAAAAGGGATTGTAAATGAACCTGGGAAAGATGGGCAGGTCCATTTGGACCAATCAGCGGTCGAGAAAAAAGAGCCAATCAGCGGTCGAGAAAAAGAACCAATCAGCGGTCGAACAATCAGCCAATCGAATTGGGGTACTCACGGTGTGTTTCGCTGACGTCCGCGCCTACATCTGGGTTCTTGTACACCCGGGTAATGTTTTCTGGACATGGATGGGTTACCTTTGGCTCCATTCTAGGCCACTGATTGGCTAATACGGTGTTCAAAGCCACTTTCATGCATTATGCTCATAGAACTTATAGTCATAATCTATACGTGTTGGACGAGTCTCTTCACTCACCGTATACACGTACCTCAATGAAATGCCCGCTCCAAACCTAGACCAAAAACACGTACTTGGTCTGTAGGCTGATTTCATTGGCTCTCTATTTTTACTATAGTGCTCTTGCATTCTAACCTTGATGGGTTACCTAGAACTTATAGTCATAAACTTAATCTATACGTGTTGGACGAGTCTCTTCACTCACCGTATACACGTACCTCAATGAAATGCCCGCTCCAAACCTAGACCAAAAACACGTACTTGGTCTGTAGGCTGATTTCATTGGCTCTCTATTTTTACTATAGTGCTCTTGCATTCTAACATTGATGGGTTACATTTTGGCCCCATCCTACACCACTGATTTCAGTTTGACTGAATCTCCACATTGGGCATTGATGCATTAGGAATAAAACACACAAGACAGGGTTTTTTGGTGAGATCTCATTTTTTTTTATTCAGTGAACAACAACAACGTGAGAACAACCACGTGAAAACTGAAGCCCAGAACAAGGGGCTTGTAATTAACTGAAGCCCAGAACAAGGGGCTTGCACATTGAAGCCCAGAACAAGGGGCTTGCACATTGAAGCCCAGAACAAGGGGCTTGTCATTAACTTAAGCCCAGAACGGGGCTTGTACATTGAAATGATGGGCGGCCCAGTCATAGACGAGTACATCGCGGTCCTCGGCCTGGGGGTACTCGTCAAACATCTGTACGATGGTAGATAAGGGTCTTCCCCGGCATCGATGGTACAGGTAAAACAAGCAATATTGTCCGCACACACCACTGGTCAGGCTTTGCAACGTTTGACTGTTCCAACACCACGTCTCTGTGCCTTGATCCATGAAGTCTGTTAAATCGGGATGGAGGGGTGGCAGGCCGTACGGGTCAAAGTATTCGCCCTGCTGTTCTGTCAAGTACACGGCCACCCAGTGTTCACCGGATCGATCCATCGGGTCCGTGTTGAGAACGTAAGCAGCAGGATACATACGGTCTAATGGGAACACATCTCGGGCGAACACCCCTTGAAAGACCATACGTGTCTCTGGGTCATTCTCCAGCACGGTGGTTATCTGGTCTGTATCCATGTTAGGTGGAGAAGTCACACAGGACGTTGCGCGCCTTGTCCACTTGAATGATGTTGTCAAACTCGGCGTAGCAGATCACATTGACGGTGGTCGCCAGGGCTCGTGCAAAGTGGATTTCCAACCGTAAGTTGCCTTGCTTGGCCAGGGCCAGCTGATGGTCGTTCTCTAAGGTGGGGGTCAGATCGAAACAGAACAACGTGCATCCGTTCGCGTAGTCCTCCCGACTGATCATATTCCCTTCGTCCTGGTTGATTTGACCGGTGGCTGTAAACAGGCTCTGATAGGCTCGAATGAAATTCCAAAGTTCGGTGTTAAGGCCGTGGCTGGCACCTGTTGTCCATCCACATGTAGGGCCACAAAATTGATGCCGAAATGTTGAAAGTCAAACGGATTCTCTGGGTAGGCTCCGCTGAAACTGGTATTTTCCACACAGGCCAGGATCAATCGCTTGGGTAGTTCCCCCAGGAACAGGTTTTCTTTGTTGGCGCCCATATTTCCAGCAGGCACAGAGAACACTTTGGTTTGTACACGTCGGATAGGGTACTGGGCTGGTTTTGTTTCCAAGGCTTTCATGTGTCCCAATTGAACGGCTGGATTCGGTTTCACTTTTCGGACATACAGGACTGCGTCTTGGATGACAATCTTATAGTCCGCTGCATGCCCCTCTACGTTAGTGGCCATCAAGGCGAAGGTCGGAGGCGCCCGTATCAGTCGGATTTTGATGGGGATCTTGTTCAAGAGGTACCGGTCTTGCATGAACATGTCTGCGTGCAGTCGACCCATCATATCCACCGAGGCACTGTTCGCAGTGAAAGCCTTCCGTTTGTTATATCCCCCATTGTCCGCCGTGTCCATGTGCTCGGGCGTGTCCTTGTAGAATAAAGCGGTTGTCAGCTGAGATTTTTTAGCCTCTCGGCCATACGACAACAGTGTCTCGATGTAGGCTCGATAGGGGTACGTGTTGGTGGAGTCACTGATGAGTTTGTCGCTGAGAAAAATATCCACCTGCTGAAACATCGAGTGCAGCCAGAGATTCGTCGGGCCCACCGTTGCTTGGTCAGCGATTCTGGTGCCAGCTCCATTGACCACCTTGGCTTTCACATACAAGTAGGTATGGGCTAAATCCACATAGGCCGTATCCGCATTACTGATGGTGAACTCGATGGGCCCGGTTTCGTTGATGCTGGAGAGCGGGAGATGCTCCACCCATAATCCTTGTTCGACACTGGTCTGTGTGGGCGGCACGGTCCACAAATCAAATTCACTGTTGGTGGAGGGGCAGGACTCGGCGTGGATTAAGGACATGTTTTAAGAAAAGATATCCTTTGTCTTCTTCGATGTGCGTCGTCGCTGGGTCGGTCGTCGACTGGTGCGTGGTCTCGGTGGGGCAGCTCTTTTATTCCCAACGGTGCGTTGTGCTTTGGCCACCAAGACGCCTCCCGCTTCTTTGGCCCGCCGTTTCAAGGATTCTTTGGGTGCCGTACCCCCCAAGACATCACCGGCCACTTGCAGTCCACTGCGTACCGCTTGTTTGCCGATTGCTTTCACCCCACGCGTCACCAAGGGCAGGAACGTTTTCACAATGCTGCCGAGTATGTTCCCCAGTCCATGTCCTCGTTGCATGCGTGCACCGCTAAAGACCGGAAAGCCACCCCCGGCCTGTTGGGCATAATAGTCGGCATAGCTGCGTGCATCGCACTCGTAAGGTACTTTCATTATGCAAAGTGGGGAGCACGTGCTTGTCGAAAATGAAGTGTCAGCACCACTTTTCCTCGTTCGAATGCCACCGGTCGTCCCGTGTCATCTCTTATATCCACCGTGATCGTGTTGATGTCAGTTTGTCGTACGGGCAAGTAGAGCATGTGGGTGAAACTGTGGGTGACTTGACCTCCATACGTCTTTTTAATGGGGACCACCCGTAACAGAGGTGTGTTGATATCGCCCACGATGTGGTTGTCCACCACGTCCGAGTAGACGTAGAGTCCGTACATACCCGACTTCATATCCATCGGCATCTCGCCATGGTGTTCGGTGGGACCAGCGAACGTCTTTAGATCGAAACCCAGCATTTGCTGTAGGATAGGACTCAGTACGACACTCGCCTTGCCGGAGACGATAAGCTGTGCCTTGTCGTTGTGTGCGTTGTAATCGAAGTCCACGTGATTCTTGAAGGGATAGGCTTTGATGGGTCTTGAAGTATTCGTCACCCCCCGTAGCGCCTTATAATGCAACAGTCTTGACAGCCCACCCATGAACTCTTTGGAGGTATCGTATTGGCCTTCGGGCAGGGTGAGTCGGGTGTTTTTGCCTTCGTAGGTCACCTCGTACCACACTTCATTGGCTCGCACGTTGTACCACGAGTAAGGGTATTGGATATCCACGAGGCCACATTCCCAGCGTCCAGGTAAATGTAACGGTTGCGGTAACTGGGTGACGTACTTGGCCACGGTGTTGTCAGGAAACACATCCAGCGAACTGTTACTGGGTAGGGTCAGGTAAAACATGGCGACTGAGCTGTCCTGCTGCTGCTGTTGGTTTTAATAGGTGTTCCAGGCCTTGGGCGGTTGTGTCCGGCGTCGTGTTCGTCGCGTTGACTTGCTACGTGTCACGGCTCTGGAGATGTGGGGTGTCCTGATCGAGGGTGGTTTTTTAAAGGTCTGAAAAGAAGGTGCCCGTTGTGATGGTGGTGGAGTTTTGGGGGGTGACTCCGGTTCCCAGTCGGCTTCCCAAGAAGGTTGTGGTGAGAGTCGTGGTGCACGAGTCGGTGATTGCATAAAGGCCCAGCGCTGGGGGTTCCCCACCAATTCCTGTGGTACATGCATGTCTTTCAAGCCTTGAGCGAAGACCTCCCATCCTCGAGGATCGGTGTGCGATCTGCGTTGACGCATCAGATCATTCACTAAATCCGTCATGTGGGTGCCGGGGACCACCTGATTCTGTACCAGGAGTTCGCCTTTATCATTCCAAGTCATGTTAGGATTCTGTTTCATCCGTTGTAATACCAGGCCAGCTTGTTTCTTGAACGAGGCAGGTACAGTCTTCAGCACTTCGTCTTCCACCCACTGTGGGGCTGTGGGTGGTACCCCACCCGGCTGTTGGAACGGTGCTGAGGTCGGCGGTCTGTCACGTGGTGGTGGTGGTGGTGGTGGTGGTGGTGGTGGTGCTGTTGCTGGGGTAGACAGGGTTTTGTATTGGTCCATGAACGTCATGTACCGTTGAAGCGTCTCATTGTACCGTTGTACTTTCTCACTGTCGCTTAACCCCGGTCTCTGTAAGATCTGTTGCATCTCTCCATCGAGGGTGTTTATGGTCTTCACCGTAGGTGGGACAGGGTAGGGTGATTGGAGGTTTTGCAGGAACCGTGGTTCGACGAGGACCATTTTTTTCGTGTGGTTCATTGTCGGCCGAAGAGTCCACCCAATACTGGACCCAACACGGAAGCGGCCAACGGTGCTAAGATGGCCCCGAGAAAGCCGCCTTTCTGTAACACCTTTTTCTTTTGTGTTTCAGGGACCCGCTTGTGGACTAGGGTTCGGAGACCTGTCTTATGCTTGGCCAACTTGGTCTTCTGAGCCGGAGTCAGTGGTACGTTGCCTTTTAACAGGTTGTACCCGATCTCGCACAGACAGCGTACAAGGTCAGGGTCCGCACCGCGTACAATGGTTCGGACTAACTCGGGTGGGGCCGTCTTCAATACACGGAGCGTGGGAGCGTGCTTCCGTACTCGCGCAGACATCCTGTACAACTAATGCCAGAACCCACAACGCTGCTCTTTTTATCTACCTCAGAGACAAAGTCAACCCTGCTGTGGTATTCATTCTTTTTATTATTCTCCATCATCAAACACACAGACCCCAGCTGGGGGCGCCACTGTGGGTGTGTTTACATTATTTTTGCATGTACACGTGGTGGGTCTCTCCGGGAAAGATGCCGGTCCGTAGTCGAAGGTGGTCGGGGGTGGCTTGCTTGAGGTCGAAGAGCATATACCCGTGCTGAGGGGTTGTGGCATCTTTAAAGGCTTCCAACGCAAACGGTGTGCGGCCGGGATACATCTGTCTCGCCAGGTGCAGCAGTTGAGTGGTATCTCTCGGGTTTTTGAAGACCACCAGGTAGTGGGCATTTAAGCTGATATTCCGATGTTCTTTGTTTTTACTGAACAGATTCTGCACAATGTAGATGATGCTGAGCCGTCGATGATGGCTGCCTTTGGTAAAGAGTTGGGTGACCCGTGCATCCGTCTCCGCCATGAGATCATCCAGAACCACCAAGGTGTCGGGTTCCAAATCGGCCAGGTTGGGTAGGCCTTCCACGAACGTGATGTGGGGCATTGCTGCATACGCTTCCTGCCATTCTCCGTAACACCACACGACTCGGGCAATGGGTGGAGTGATCATGCTGTCGGCGTGTTGAAGGAGCTTCCTGACGAAGTGCGTTTTGCCGGAACCCGTCGGTCCTGCGATGACGCAAGTGAAGGGATGCTGCCACCCAGGGTCCATGGTTCGAGGTGTATCCGTTGTCGTGGTAACCCGCTCTTGTAAATTTCGTACGAGTGAACTGGAGTGGTGGTGGGTACAACGTCGGTCGTCGTTGTCTGTTCACTGTCAGGGATGGTGCTGGGGGTGGGTACAACGTGGGTCGTCGGTTCACTGTGAGGGATGAAATCCGGTGGGTGTTCAGACGTAGTCGATGTACTTGGTGTAGGTGTAGAGCTTACACTCGTTGTGGCTTGTACACGGGGTGTGGTGGTGATGACTGGGCTCGATTCGACCGGTGCTCTCTGTAGACCGGTTTCGCTGGTGCCTGGTGTTCTCAGTTGGTTAAGTAACGTGCTGACATAGGCTACGTCGTAAAACACACCTGCGTCCAACACACTCAGCAGGGTTAGCAATAGCACCCCAAAGCCCACTTGTGCTTTGCGCGTTTTGGGAGACGCTGTGTTCAGAGGCAGCTGCTGTTTGTCCATAGCACTGTAGTCGGACGTGGAATGAAGGAGGACGGCAGTGGTGTCTGGCTTTATAGTCGTTTCACCTGGTTGGCCGCGACCCAGGAATTGAAGGAACTGGGCCAACCTTGCCATTTCACGAAATGAAACAGTTTGCCACGTCGACGTTCCGTTTTCAAAATCTGCTCCACCGTGTAGTAGTCTTGCTGTGTTTTTACAACAGGCTGTAATTCCGTCTCGTAAAACGTCCCCAGCAACGTTTCCCCTTGGAGATCTTCCAGTTCATAAACTCGCCGCTGTCGGGGTAGGCGCCGTTTAATCAGGAAGTGCTCATCGCTCCAGTTGGGCAAGTAACTTTTCTCGAACTTGCCCTTGACTTTACTGATCCGTACAGGGTCCCCGACCTTGTACACCGCCTTCGTCGTTCGCTGCGATGGTCTGGACTTGGGTTTCATTGCGTTGGGTGACGGTAATGGGGGCTCTCTCTATACTCCGGTGATACGCTCGATTGTAACCCCTCACCAGTTTCGGGAGAACATCGATGTACCGCCTTGTATTCTTATAGGTGAAATATTTATACATGCGGCCTTTGAATGTCCCGTTGAACCTTTCCACCACGGAAGCCTTGGTCTCGTTGTACGTATGGAAGAAAAACACCTTCTGTTTCTTGAGAAAGGCTTGGAACGGTCTGTTGAGGAATTTCGTGCCTTCGTCGGTTTGCAAATATAAAGGTTTGCGCCCGGTCTTGAAGATGTCTTTGAACGCCGCTATGAGATTTGCCCCCGTTTTCGTCCGGATGGGTACCACCCACGCATACTTGGATAGGATATCGATGCACGTCAAGATATACCGATTCTCATCGTTGTGTTTGGCAAAGGCGCTCATATCGACCAAATCCGCTTGCCACTGGGCATCTATTCCTCCCACGATGACCCGGTTCCGTAGAAAATGGCGACGGACAGATCGATGTAAGGTATAGGTGTCTTGTCTTCTTAACCAATCTCGGACTTGGGCACGTTGTATCCCCTGGGGTTTGGCCGCTCGATAGAGAGCCGACAATGCACTATAGGCCGCCGGACTGTCGGGACTGTAGTATAAGTTATCCAGCACCTTCTCCCAGCGCTTCATGGTGACACAATGATGATGCACCATGGCTCTATCGTTTATTTATAACGGGTATATCTTGGGCCGGAGTTTCTTTCTGATTTTCTTCATTGGCTTTCACAGTGTCCATGGCAAATGACCAGTCCAACTCGTCTGATGACCGCTTGATAAGCACTTCATCCACATCTACCACGGCATCTTCCAATGCAGACCATAGATCAGGGTGAAGGGTAAAATGCACTGTACCCCATCTAGCCGAGCCAATTGAGCAAAGAAAGGGCCGCGTCGGATGTACACATCGTGACACAAGTGGATGAGATCGCCGTCCAGTTCACCAGACAACACCCGTTTGAATTTGGTCCAGCCCTCTCGGGACAGACGAATGTGAGCCGGGCACGGTTGTGTAGGGTCCGCATCACAGATGTCTCCCACCTCCTCCATGATATCGACCTTATCCGCATACACGTGTAGGAAAACCTCGGGGGTCAAGCTGAGATACGCCAGTATCACACGCTCCGCCATGGTCAGTACGTGAATGGTACCAGAGTTGACTGTTTCTCGTATTTATAGGGACAACCCCGTGAGATCAAAAGGATCAGGTGGTCATATCACTGGGCTGGTTGAGTGTAGCCGGGTAATCAATGGCATCGTCGTCGGGTTCATGTAGTTGTTCATTGGGTTCTGCCGCCGATTCTCTCAGGGCACGAGCCCACTCCAACTCATCTGATGACCGCTCGTCCGGTGTAAACAGCTGGTCCACGATTGACACCACTTTCTCGAAGGCTGTCCACAGAGCGGGGGTCTTGGTAGCGGCCCAGACGTGGGAAGAAAGGTCCACGGTATACGTAGATGGCATTGTCTATGTGGATGACGTGTCCATCGAGCTCGCCGCTCAACACCCGTTTAAATTTGGTCCAGCCGTCACGAGGTAGCGTCACCGTATTCGATACGGTCTCAGCGGGCGACCAGCAAACTCCACGGTCTTCCACCAGGGTGACTTTATCTTCATAGACGTGTAACCCCACCCGGGGTGTAAGGGGCAGGATGGCTTGTAGGACGGGTGACATGCTTGGTCCAATGTCGAACGGTGAATGACACACACTCTGTCTGACCCTCGTATTTATAGTCCCCACTGTCAATACCACAGCGCCGGGGTCAATAGGGCACAGACTAGTGTGAGGCCAACCAGCCGGCGCTGATTCCGGCGTGAGCGCTCCTGGTCCATAGCGCGAGCATCAAGGATGGCTGTCATAGTCCAGTAGTGATGAGTGATGGCACGCCTCTTCATCGAGTGCACTCTGTGGAGGACCGCTTCTGTGAACTCGTTCAGGATCTGGCGTCGTCCCTCGTTGTCATCGCCATCTGCAAACATGAACCGGACCACTGCTCGGTAACCCGTGAATGAATTCACCGCGGTGGCATGCTGTAAAATGCGAGTCGCACAGGGCTGGATCTCCGTCATGGCTCTGTAGAAATGAAGGTGTGTGATCCCGAGAGACGTGTTTTATAGACCATGTCACACATGCGCGCCTAGACGTCGGGTGTATTCCGTGATACGTACTATTCTGATGGGTTAGTCCAAAATAGAGAGCAACAACAACAACACAGATTACAGATCAATCCTTTTATTATGCGTGAACATCATAGGAATGCATGTTCTGACCTGTCTGTGGGGTTTTTCCACAATGGCGGTCACCTTCCGCCATTAGCCGCCATTTCCCCACAATGGCGGCCACCATCCGCCATTATCCGCCATTTTCCAACAATGGCGGTCAGACAAGTCTGGACATGTCCAAACGTCACGCTCCATTCACCCAAACCGGAAGTGACGTCATTTTTACATCCGGGCACTTCGCGTCTGCGCCTGCATTGAGGTATGCATGAGGGTGTTCATGCGCGCGCGCGCAATGCCGCTCAGTCGTACACCAGTACACCAGTCTCGATCCTCGACGTGTGCTAAAAATAGATTACCAGCTAGCGTGCTATAAATGGGAAGCGGCCTGGCCGTTTCATCAGACACTCTGTCAACCACCAAGATGTTCACTTGCACAACTTGCCAGAAGCAGTTTACTCGCCCAGAAGATTTGCGACGCCACGAGGCCTCCACCCACAACGGTACACTATATACTTGTATAACCTGCGCACGGTCATTTAATCGGGAAGATGCTTTACTGCGCCACGAACGCTCACTCCACGAGGGCGCGAAGGAACAATGTAATGAATGTGGTCAACTCTTCAAACGACGCAGTCAGTTAAGACGGCATCAGTGTTTGATTCATGGTCCGTCTCTACGGTTTGGGCGACAACTTCCTACTGAAGAGGAGCCGCGGAAGGTGAGACCCAGTGAAGATAAGCCCGGGGAGACGAACGCCATTGGTGATGCGATCACGGAGAGCCCGCCTATACCCACAGTTCAGAAGAGCCTAGATATCCAGCCAGTCCCTAGCATTGCTGTTGCCAGTCATACGCCTGACGACATCGGACATTTTGCAGATGCAGTGGATATTCCCAGCGATCTGTTACAGGACGCCCATCCAGTGAATGACATCGATCGGCGCCAATGGCCCATGATACGGCACATTTTCCACCGTGATCGCCCCATTCCAGATATCTACAATTTCCCACTGACCCACCTCACCCGTCTACGCAGCTACGTGGAAGCCATCTTCAAAGATCAAACTACGGCCTTCAAATTGAATGTTGCTTTCGGGTACATCTTACGTCACAAAAAGACGGACCAGTTACGGTATTATTATGCCATTAATAACAGCCATGTGTTTGACCAACCGCTCACCATCATTAACCGGAGGTCACTAGAGACGATGCTGGAGATACTGGACACCGTGGAACCCTTGAGATGGGCACATCGTGAACGCCCCAACATACAATGGGTCGTAGAGAAGGTCACCAATGCCACGTTCTTCCTTACCAAGCTGACCGACCACCGCCATCGGTTGAATGCGTCACCCGCGCACTGATGAATACCATAAGATGCCGCACATAGTCTCTATGTCTACATGCTGATCGTTGACTTGAGCTCCGTAAACACTTGTACATAATGTGACGGTGCGTTAAATAATAAAACATGGTGTTTGATATTTCAATTTGTTTTGCTGTGAACATACTAAACATACCCAGGGCGGCTCCCCCAGCCTGGGTATGATGTAACATTGGGGATAATAAACTGTATAAACCTTGCTCAACTTGTTGTTATTCATGACAACCGCTTTCCGCTATACTTGGATGAAATATATACAGAATTCCCTGTCTGCGCATGCGCAGAATGGTGACAACGGCCGAGCCACTAGTCCAGTCCGATGCCCCTTCACCTAAGCTTCACTTTGATACCTCACTCGACCCCATCGGACCATTATTGGCTTCGCTAGCTCCAAAATGTCTATGTCCATACCCTTGGGCCACCGTGCATGCGCAGAATGCCACTAGTTCAACCCCACACCCACTCCTTCAGATGCCCCTTCACGAATGCTTCACATGGATACCTCATACAACTCCATTGGACCAGTAGTAGCTCCTCTAGCTCCAAAACGTCTATTTCCATACCATTGGGCCACCGCGCATGCGCAGAATGCCGCTAGTTCAAACCCGCTAGTCCATCAGATGCCCCTTCACCTAGGCTTCACTTTGATACCTCACTCGACCCCATCGGGCCAGTAGTAGCTCCCCTAGCTCCAACACGGCTATGTCCATACCCTTGGGCCACCGCGCATGCGCAGAATGCCACTAGTTCAACCCCACACCCATCCCATCAGATGCCCCTTCACCTAAGCTTCACATTGATACCTCACTCGACCCCATCGGACCAGTAGTAACTCCCTTAGCTCCAACACGGCTATGTCCATACCCTTGGGCCACCGCGCATGCGCAGAATGCCACTAGTTCAACCCCACACAGATGCCCCTTCACCTAACCTTCACATTGATACCTCACTCGACCCCATTGGACCATTAGTAACTCCCCTAGCTCCAACACGGCTATTTTCATACCCTTAGGCTACACGAGTTGTCTCCCTTGCGTCAATGTGTGCAGATGGCGCTACGGTCGACGCCGTGATATGGAAAGGGCATCCCCACACCATCCTGGAGCCGCCATTTTGTTTGTTGTTTTCTTGCGGAGATACACGGGACAATAAACACTCGACCCTAGGGTGGTACAGATGCTAGACTGATCCTATTAACATGGTACAACACCTATAGATTATGTTTATTACTAGGACGTCAGCGAAATACTAGTATCCATCCTCCGCATGGCAGAACTGTACAACCCAGAACAAGTCTAGACACCAACGACAGTGACAATATCTGCAATCATGCAAAAACACCCCTCCTCCCCCTCTTTCTAGTCCAAGCCCCAGTGCTGGTTCAATAATTTCAGTCCGTTATGATTCGGGCTGTAATGTTATTCCTTTTACCGATGTAAAAGTAGTAACATGTCGCACAGGGTCGCCAACGACAAAAACAACCCCCTCCCCCTCTTTCTAGTCCAAGCCCCTGTGCTGGTTCAATAATTTCAGTCCGTTATGATTCGGGCTGTAATCTTAAACCCACCATCCATCCCACCACCCACCCCACAGCCGCCATCTTAAACCCACCATCCATCCCACCACCCACCCCACAGCCGCCATCTTAAACCCACCATCCATCCCACCACCCACCCCACAGCCGCCATCTTAAACCCACCATCCATCCCACCACCCACCCCACAGCCGCCATCTTAAACCCACCATCCATCCCACCACCCACCCCCACAGCCGCCATCTTAAACCCACCATCCATCCCACCACCCACCCCCACAGCCGCCATCTTAAACCCACCATCCATCCCACCACCCACCCCCACACGCATGCGCACACCGCCCCAATGCCGCCACATTTTTTTCGCTGTGACGTCACAAAAGGTTCTGCGCATGCGCAGTGAAGCGCTTTTGGCTCGAAATGCTCGGTGTATACTACTCATATACATATGGAGGTATATTTTTACAAAGCGAAGGTTGTGCTACCTCCGTCATCAACATATACTGCGCGCATGTGACCTCTCTTTAATTAAAGTGTTGTCGCAGATTCCAGAGCTACGGTTAAGAAAATTGGACACCAAATGACCTGGTGGCGAAATCGATACACTAAATTAGCGTTTCCTGTAAACGGTCCCTTTGATGTTATCCACAAATTTGTCTTCGGGTTTATGGCTGCGGTGCATTCGAGTATTATTCTTATTTCGTTAAAATACATTCTGAATAGGATACTTTACACCATAGCGATCACAAAGCCAGATACAATGCCGGTTCTCTTGCCGAAATATGATATTGAAGTTGAATAATTATACCATACTACAACGATGGCATATTTGGGTTAAGTTTTAACAATGATGGCAAAATATAGTTTCTCAATGAAATCCACGTGTTAAGTTGACAGGATACAAAGTAACTGTCGAGAATGTTAGTTTGACGTTCATTCGATTAACGGCTGGTATTTGTTTCGTCACTGACGCGAATGAGACGACTGAAACATATTGTATTGATGGTGATATGTTATATCAAAAATATGTCTCGTATTGAGCATTTTAGAAGGACGTCGGCTGTCCACGGAATGTCGGAACTGGCTTATGTATACAAGAAACGAAAACATATTTTGTCAGTCTTTCTAGGTTAAATGAGTTTAATCGGCGATGGCTTCCATGTGATAAAAATGTTATCATGGTGATTGTAACAGAACCGCTCCACCTCAAATAAAGGTATTATCTGTATCAACATGAAATGAGAGCGTTCGAGGTAGCTTGCTTTGTTGTGCTTGTCTTAATCGGATAATCTTCGCACTCGTATGTTTCCTTACGTTTTCTCAAGATTGATATTGACGTTATTTGAAGGAGCTTTTCGCTGGCGACAAGCTCTGGAAAACCATTTTCAGCAGAGAAAAAACAGCGATCTCAGCTTCCGATAAAAACATGAGTATCTGCCTGATTGCCTCTATAACACAGCTAGAAAGCAAATAAAGTCCGACAAGTAAAAGCTGACCAATCAGGATTACTCGCGGTTAGTTTCTTTTCCCCCCAATGGCATAATTCTTAAAACTTATGATTTTTACCCCAGAAAAGCAACAGAAACAAATGCACAAAATTAGATTAATTGTACTTTGGGGTCAACTGTTCTTTGCATTGTGACAGCGTTCATTTTCTACAGTATATGTGGTGGAAAATTTGTATTACTCTCCCACGTTTTGGAAATTCCCATCAAAAATAATCAACTGTTTTTCTTTCGCAACTCAACATAATCACTGATTACTAAATGCTAACAGGAACTTAGATAATAATCCCAATTACCAAGATTTAATTCATACACGGAAAAGCATCATACGTAAGGAAATAACGACAACAGTCTTTTTTACGAAACTTGACTTTCTCAATCTCCATTCGTCCAGTGTAACTCAATAACGTACGACATAGCGATCGCAAAGCCAAATACAATGCCGGTTCTCTTGCCGAAATATGATATTGAATTTGAATAATTATACCATACTACAGCGATGGCGTAGTTGGGTTAAGTGTTAACAATGATGGCAAAATACAATTTCTCCATGAAATGTCACGTGATAAATTAACAGGATACAATGTAACTGTCGAGAATGTTAGTTTGACGTTCATTCGATTAACGGCTGATATTTGTTTCGTCACTGATGCGAATGAGACGACTGAAACCTCCTAATGTATTGATGGTGGTATGTTATATGAACAATATGTCTCGTATTGAACATTTTAGAAGGACGTCGGCTGTCCACTGAATGTCGAAACCGGCTCATGTTTGCAGGAAACGAAAACATATTTTGTGAGTCTTTCCAGGTTAAATGAGTTTAATCGGCGCTGACTTCCAGGTGATAAAAATGTTATCATGGTGATTGTAACAGAACAACTTCGTCTCAAATATGGGGATCCTGTATCAACATGAAATGAGAGCGTTCAAGGTAGCTTGCTTTGCTGTGCTTGTCTTAATCGGATGATCTTCGCAATCGCATGTTTCCTTACGTTTCCTCAAGATTTAGTGCCTTGATCTGAAGGAACTTTTTGCTGGCGGAAAGCTCTGGGAAACCATTTTCAGCAGAGAGAAAACAGCGGTCTCAGCTTCCGATAAAAAAATGAATATCTGCTTGATTGCCTCTATAACACAGCTAGAAAGCAAATAAAGTCCGACAAGTAAAAACTGACCAATCATGATTACTCGCGGTTAGTTTCTTTTTCCTCCAATGGCATAATTCTTAAAACTTATGATTTTTACCCCAGAATAGCAACAGAAACAAATGCACAAAATTGGATTAATTGTACTTTGGGACCAACTGTTCCTTTCATTTTGAAAGCGTTCATTATCTGCAGTGTATGTGGTGGAAAATTTGTATTACTCTTCCACGTTTTGGAAATTCCCATCAAAAATAATCAACTGTTTTACTTTCGCAACTCAACATAATCACTGATTACTTAATGCTAACAGGAACTTAGATAATAATCCCAATTACCAAGATTTAAATTCATACACGGAAAAGCATCATACGTAAGGAAATAACGACAACAGTCTTTTTGACGAAACTTGACTTTCTCAATCTCCATTCGTCCAGTGTAACTCAATAACGTACGACATAGCGATCACAAAGCCAAATACAATGCCGGTTCTCTTGCCGAAATATGATATTGAATTTGAATAATTATACCATACTACAGCGATGGCGTATTTGGGTTAAGTGTTAACAATGATGGCAAAATACAATTTCTCCATGAAATGTCACGTGATAAATTAACAGGATACAATGTAACTGTCGAGAATGTTAGTTTGACGCTCATTCGATTAACGGCTGATATTTGTTTCGTCACTGATGCGAATGAGACGACTGAAACCTCCTAATGTATTGATGGTGGTATGTTATATGAACAATATATTTCGTATTGAACATTTTAGAAGGACGTCGGCTGTCCACTGAATGTCGAAACCGGCTCATGTTTGCAGGAAACGAACACATATTTTGTGAGTCTTTCCAGGTTAAATGAGTTTAATCGGCGCTGACTTCCAGGTGATAAAAATGTTATCATGGTGATTGTAACAGAACAACTTCGCCTCAAATATGGGGATCCTGTATCAACATGAAATGAGAGCGTTCAAGGTAGCTTGCTTTGCTGTGCTTGTCTTAATCGGATGATCTTCGGAATCGCATGTTTCCTTACGTTTCCTCAAGATTTAGTGCCTTGATCTGAAGAAACTTTTTGCTGGCGGAAAGCTCTGGGAAACCATTTTCAGCAGAGAGAAAACAGCGGTCTCAGCTTCCGATAAAAAAATGAATATCTGCTTGATTGCCTCTATTACAAGCGTCTAGTCCGTCATTCATAATCCAGCCGTCGTCCATTAGAGAATATCCGCGTCCATAATCCAAAGACCTATTTCACATTCCATATAACAGTATTAGCACCAAATTCAAAAAGACAATCATAGTATACATAAACATAGGCTTGTTTCCTGTAAGCGAGAAGCGGTCAACAGTTTTCAATGATGCCGGCAAGACATCATGATGTTCCAAAAATATCAAATCCGTATTGCTGATCAGTATTCTTAATCCATAATATTCGTTGTAAAGTCGTCATCTAAAGAATGACACAGCTAGAAAGCAAATAAAATCCGACAAGTAAAAACTGACCAATCATGATTACTCGCGGTTAGTTTCTTTTTTCCCCAATGGCATAATTCTTAAAACTTATGATTTTTACCCCAGAACAGCAACAGAAACAAATGCACAAAATTGGATTAATTGTACTTTGGGACCAACTGTTCCTTTCACTTTGAAAGCGTTCATTATCTGCAGTGTATGTGGTGGAAAATTTGTATTACTCTTCCACGTTTTGGAAATTCCCATCAAAAATAATCAACTCTTTTTCTTTCGCAACTCAATATAATCACTGATTACTAAATACTAACAGAAATCCCAATTACCACGATTTAGTTCATACACGGAAGAGCATCATACGTAAGGCAATAACGACAACAGTGTCCAATGTAACTCAATAACGAACCTATATACTTCATTTTTGATATTAGCTATGATCCCATAGGGAAGATATTATAGATGAGCCACCCTAATACAATTCTTATGATGAAATATTGATTTAAAAAAGGTCAACTCGATTACTGTGACATTTTGGGACTTGCGCAAACATTGCAGCCGACAGTTTTAAAAAGTAAATGTAAATTTATATTTCGAAGACTACATGTTATGATCATAGTATAGAATAAATGCGTTGCGCAAAACAGAAAAAAATTGTCTTTCAACAGGTCTTTTTTGTAATTGGTATTATATTTTTGTCATTCTTTACTCGATTCAGGGCGGTATATCACACCACTTTCGCGTTGGAATCCACTGATTAACTAGGCGCAATGCTGAAGGAAGGGGACTCCGAAAATAGTAAGGGAACCATTTTGTACATCAATGTTTCATATATTTATTGATGCCATCAGCAGAAATGGTAGTTCAAAACAGATTCCATGGGTATATATAAGATTTATAGACAATTCAAAGATATTTATTTCACAAACACACTATACAGTCAGTAATGTCATGACAGTGAAATCAAAGAAAAATTAAATTTCGATGGTGTTATTACCTTCTTTGCATCGGTTAGTTAATATGAGCACCTTTGCGGTTAATTTCATTTTCGGTTGATTCCACTAGTTATTGATTACATTGTTCACTGTATAGTAGGACTTACACTACAATTCAAAGGTAATCAACCGGTCATGGAACATGTTGTCACCATACATGATGATGACCTGAATACATGCCGAAATTTTGATATACAAACTGCGTTTCGCTAATATTTTCGAAGTCAAACGCTCGTGTAACAGCTCTCTGGGATATAGTTTTCGTGATTGTCATCGTATTATTTCCTCGAATGTTCCCCTTGTAACTAAGAGTGGGAAATAAGTATTAGGACAGACCACAGCACAATGGTAATAATAGAGTACCTTTCTACAAAACGCTTGATTTTTAATATTACCCATGTTACCATAGCGCAAGGCAGTATTAACCCATTCTGTGTGTACCTCGAAAGGCTTTATAATGCCCGGCAGTCCATACTATCACAGATACTTATTCCCATTTCCGCTTAGATCAACGAAGTGTATAATCGCTTTGCCCACACAAAAGACAATAAACCCTTCAGTAATAAGGCAATCGTTAATCAATTTAATATCT
>JAVTVY010005110.1:0-39356 GCA_036873755.1 Hanleya hanleyi | reverse complement strand
GTTACGAAACGTAGCGCCATAGATCTTGCACGCTACGTTCGTATTTTGCTATCAGCATGCGATATGTATCGCCAAATTTGAGAAACTTTGAATGGAGGCGCTTGGTGGAATAGCCCTGTTTTATAAGTTTCTTGCAACAATGTTTTGTGACGCTGATTAAAATCATCACATTTAACATAGGATCTAGCAAATGCTACTAAGCGAGATATGTATACGCCATATGCAGGTCCCACTGGAATATTACTATCCAGAAAGAGATAGTTTACGATGTCGAAATTGTAATCATCTCTTTTGTCATAAAGTCGACGAGAGAGAATGCCCGCTTCATTTTTATAAATATAGAGATCTAAATAAGATGTGCCTGTAGGGCTATCTGTAGTTTCCTTCAAATCCAGTGAAGGTGGATATATATCCTTCCCTGCGTCATTTATATAGCGATTATCCACAGCGAGAAGATCGTCTATATAGCGTTTGGTGAATGAGAAGGAACGGGCTTTGAATGGATCGGTTTTTGAAAGCGCCTGCATATAGTCATATTCATAAGAGAACAGATACAGGTCAACCGAGAAGACCGCTAGATTTACCATTGGTTTCGCTGGTACGCTATACGCCATACCAAATATAATTTCCTCATTATAAAGCCAGATGCGCACATTGCAACACCGAGAGAGAAGGATGGTCATCACAGTGACAATCCGCGGGTGTAATACCTATGGACCGTCATAGCTCAGTCGGTAGAGCATCGGCGCGTTGTGGACGGTACGAGGTATGTGAAGGTAAAGCTTCCACCAAATATCAAAGCTCTACCATATTCCATGAAATTTTCTAGCAGGAGTTCCTATGAATTTTGCAGAGTGCTACATGACAATCAAGTCAAGGTATGTTCACAATGCTGGGCCGATGATCATTTGTACAAACAATGCCCGAAATTTACATGTCACAAGTGCCTTCTCCATGGTCATTTCGCGCGAGCGTGCACATCTCCTGCTTAAATTGTGATTACAGAGGAAAGAGGTGTCATTGTGTTCCTTGCGAAACTTGTGAGAAATTATTATGCAAATGTCCAGCTGACGAGAACAACGCTGATGACGATAATCCACTTAGATCTACAGAGTCTGAGTTGTGCTCATATTGCCGTGAGTACACTCGTGATTGTGTTTGTACGAGAGACAATGAGCAGGTTGAAACAGTGGAAGAACTCACTGCTCAGGAGCCAGTGAAATCAACATTACAAAATACTACCGTTGTGGTAACCGAAGTTGAAGTGCACAATGCTTATGGAGTGCTGGCGGATGACGAAGAAGAGATGCAGTCTGATGAGGCCCAAGATGAATTGGATTTGAATTTAACGGTTTCAGAAACTACAGGGCCAGATGATGAGATAATGGAAACTGAGAGTGACGCAGATGACAATTATGGTGATCCCGGGGAGACCACCCCCGACTCTTCAGTACAGGACAGCAGATCTCTGGCTCGGAGATCAATATCTCGTCGCCGTAAACTGAAAGTAAAACCAAATGTGGCTGGTGCAAAGAAGAGGGACACAACGTCAAGAACAGAAAAATGAAGACCAAACGCGTGAACATTTTTCCTTATTTAGCAGCAATGGTTTTTATTGCTTCGCTGAACTGCAATGGTTTACGAAATATTGAGAAAATAAAGAATGTGAATGGTTATTTTTCATCTGTGTTCACGGACATAACCTGCTTGCAGGAGACTTTTTGGGATGATGAGTTTATTGAGAAATATAGGCATTTAATTGATGGAGAGGTTTATTTCAGTAATTATAGTGGTGGGAGTAAAGGTGTGGCCGTTATCGTGGCGAATAAATCAAAAGACTATGTTACTGATACTAAGAAAGATGATAATGATCGAATTATCTGTGTACATTTTAGAATATGTGATCAAGAATTTGATATAATTAATTGTTATGCCCCCAACCAGATTTCTGAGAGAACAAATTTCTTTAATGATCTAAATGTGTATATAAGGGATAATGTACCCACTGTGCTTGTTGGTGATTTCAATGTTGTTTTTTCAACACTGGACAGAAGTTCAAAAGTTTTAGAATGTGATAGGTCACGTGAGTCTTTGTCTATGCTGTTACGCAATTTTGACTTGAGAGACACGTGGAGGTACTTACACCCAGACAAGATAGCTTTTACTTCGCGACGAAGTGTCTCAGGTGTATTGAGACAGAGTAGAATTGATCACGTGTTTCTTAGCAATGTTTTGACTAGTAAAGTACAATCTGTCTATTTCAGACGAAATTCTTTCAGTGATCACAGCCATGTGTTTTTACGGTTGGATTTGATAGATATTGATAGGGGTCCAGGTCTCTTTGTGTTTAACAACTTATTGCTACAGGATGAAGTATTTTGCGAGAGAGTGCGCGATCTAATTAATAATGAAAGGAATGATATTTTGTATGACAGGGAGAAATTAGTGTGGTGGGATAATTTGAAATATAAAATTAAAAGACTAGCTATGTTGTTTGGCTCTAAGCGTAAGCGAGAAAAGTCCCAGGCAATGTTTGATATCCAGTGTAAATTAGAACATGAGTATAGACGGGCCGCTAACATTTCCGACTATGACATGTCAACAATAGAAGAGTTGGAGAGTGATTTATCCAAACTTGAGGAGCTATCTTGAGGGCGAAAGCCCAGTGGGCTTTGGAAGGGGAGAAAAATACTAAGTCTTTCCTTTCTCTTGAAAAATGTAGAGAGGACAGTAAATTATTGAGAGAAATTAAAGCATCTTCTGGAACAGTACTGAGGGATACAGAGAGTATTTTAGGTGAAGTTAAAGGGTACTATGAAAATCTGTATTCGGAAGATGAAATTGACAATATTGCTGTACATGATATTCTTTCACATATCTCGTTGTCACTTAGTAATGATGATAAGGAATTTTGTGATATGGAACTAACTCCTGTGGAGTTGAAATCTGCAGTTAATGGGTTGTCTCTTAGCCGGAGCCCCGGAAATGATGGGATCACTGTCGAATTCTATAAGTACTTTTGGCCTGAACTCTGTGATATTTTGTATGATATTTTTAATACTGCTTTCGTAAATGGTGAGTTATCTAGATTTATGAGATCTGGTGTAATATCTATGGTTTTCAAACAAAAAGGTGAAAAGAATGAATTGAAAAACTGGAAGCCTATAACATTGTTAAATGTGGATTATAAGATTTTATCTCGATGTTTGGCTAATAGGCTTAAGTGCGTTCTGGCTAGCATTATATCCCCGTATCAAACGTGTTGTATACCGGGACGTGATATAGCTGACACCATTGCAAGTGTTCGCGATGTTATTACTTACGTAGAACAAGATAATACTGAAGGTTTTTTCCTCAAAATAGATCAGGAAAAAGCTTTTGATCGTGTGTCACATAGTTTTCTGAGAGAGATAAAATTTGGCTTTGGTAATAACTTTGTGAAATGGATTGAAGCCTTTTATCATGATGTTCGTAGTGCTGTAAAAGTCAATGGTTTTGTTACGGAGTATTTTAATGTTAAAAAGTCTATACGGCAAGGATGTCCTATTTCTGCCATGCTCTATGTATTGACTGTTGAGCCTCTGGGTGTTTTACTGAGAAAATCAGACAATGTTAGAGGGATTGAAATCCCTGGCTCTGGTACATCTAAAACATTCCCACATGCTGATGATTTGACTCTTACTCTAAGAGATAAACAATCTGTTATTGCATCTTTTGAGATCTGTGGTACTTACTGTAAAGCATCTAATGCTCTTGTAAATATGGACAAAAATGAATTATTGTATGTTGGGAATTCTCTAACAGAATCGACAGTCTGTGGGATTGAAGTTAATAAAGAATGTCTTAAGATATTAGGTGTGTGGCTCGGGCCTGCACTTGGTGTATGTAACGACCTCACTTGGGGAGGGAAAATTCGTAAAATTAAAGACTTGTTGTCGCGGTGGAAACAGCGCAAATTAACACTTAAAGGCAGAGCTACTGTTATCTGCTCTATTATTGTCAAGACTGTGGTATCTCTTGTCGGTTATTAATATTCCATCTTGTCGTGTTACGGCATTGAAAACATGCTGTCTTGATTTTCTATGGGACAATAAGTCCCATTTAGTAGCTTATGGTACTATTATCAAGTCAACTAATGAAGGGGGATTGAATTTTCCTGACATTGAAACTAAAATGAAAGCTTTCCGACTCAAATTTTTATCACGTTTTTTTAATGTGTCTTTGAACGCTATTTGGAAGGACTGTCTTGGCTATTTTCTAAAGAATTGTGGTGGCCTCGGCCTCACGCATGAATTATTATACATGTCGTATAGGCCAAATTTATTTAACTCACTGCCGCTAATTTATAAAGAAATGTTGTTAGGATGGTATGATCTTCAGAAAGTAGCGGCTGTCACTCTTGAGTGCAGAGATCATATGTGGTCTCAACCTGTGTTTTATAACCCGAGAATTTTGGTGAGAGGCAAATGTTTGGTTTCTGACATTTTCTTAGGATCAGGGCTCATCCTTGTTAAACATTTCTTGTACGAAGTAATTCCTGGTTTTTTGCCCACGGCAGCTATTTGTGAGATTGTACTTGAATGCTACCCTGATGCGAACCTGACGAAAGTTTCCAATATGTATGAGGTCATAAAAGCTTGTATTCCGCGTGAGTGGGTTTTTAATGAGAAATGTCAGTGTGCCACAGCTGGCCACGAGTTTTTAAATATATCAGTAAAAAGTAGTCCTCGACCTTTAGTTAAGTGTGTGACGAAGACTTTTTATTCATTACTCAGAAAGAATGTGGAGAAATCTCCGGTAGCAGATATTTTTTGGGAACAACAGTTTCCAAACTTTGATTTGAGTGGGTACTGGCATCTTGTAAATTTACCTGGCAAAAATCCGGATTGTACGGACTTAGATTTTAAAGTATTCCATAATGCTATTTTCACACTTGTTAAACTGTGCAAAATTGGCGTTTTTGACAGTAATGTGTGCCATTTGTGCAATACTGGCACTGAAAATATTGTTCACATATTTCTTGATTGTCCGAGCCTCATTTTCTTTCATGATTATGTTGCTACATTGTTAGAAGATTTGTTCAGGTTTGCTCCGGTAAATACACTAAATAATCTTGATTACCGGAAATTATTGCTATCTGGCTACAGAGGCAAACACAAGATGGTGAATTGTTTTTTTGTTAACATTCTGCTCAGTGTCGCTCGTCTGACAATAGAGAAGAGGAGAAGAATGAAAGTGTTTCATCAATCGAACCTAAATTTGTTGAAGTTTTTCAAGCGGTATTTGATGGATTATGTTCATCAGTCTTATTTTTATTACAATGCAAAATATCACTTCGAAACATTCAACAGGAAGTTCCTCAAACAAAACATACTTGTAAATATTGATGGTGATGAACTAATCTAACTTTTAATCTCATTGTATATACTCATTAATGGAAAACAATGTTTTTATCTCTCTACTATGTGATAGTTTTCTATGAATTGATATAAAACAGTGTGTCTTTGTATATATATCATATGGTGAATAAATCAAATGAGAAAAAAAGAGCATCGGCGCGATACGCCGGCGTCGTGGGTTCGAATCAAGCCGACGACCAATCTATTCTTTCTCTCTCAAAAATCATTTCATATATTTTCCAGTATGGCATTTTTGGTCGATTATTCGGTCAGACTTTTTCATTTTTATTTTATTTTTGGTAAGCCATCTAAGTCTAAGCGAGAAAAAGTTGAATCTACAATACTCGCTGATTGGCTGGACCTCACCAGAAGCAAGGTCGTTGAAACAATCCGCCATATTGACAGAAGTACCCTTCCCCAAGCAAAACAAGTACTGAGAGGCCCCAACTCGCAAGAAGTTCTAGCAAATCTCCAGAGTAAATTCGTCATAGTCCCAGCAGACAAAGCTCCAAATAATATAATATTCATATGTAAATATTACTATTACCAGGTGCTGGCTGAAGAATTGCGTGTAAACATATCGTCATCAAATTAAATACGTCTACTTACTCTCAAACTGCATTTACTCTGGAAGATTTATTTAACGATCACAAAACGTTTCTCAGGGAAAGAGGTATTTGTCTTCCAATCAAACATAACGATACACCAAAAGTATACTGGACTCCCAAAATGCATGAATCACCATACAAAGCTAGATTCATAGCTGGTTCTAGAATCTGTACCATCAAGCTTCTTTCAACCCTGTTGACGAGGTCCCTTCAGAAGGTAAAAGCATTTTGGGAAAGGTATTTCGCCACTATTTCTAAAAACTCGTTGAATGTATGTGGATATTGAAAAACTCAAAATGTCTTACGGAAGAACTTGATGCTAAAGGTCACATACCGTACAGACATGCATCCACATGGGATTTCTCGACTCTCTATACTACAATCCCTCATCAGGACCTTATTGACCGTCTAATTTTATTAATAGTATCTGATCGTAGATATATTAAGATCGGAAGACATAAAGCATTCTTTAGCTCTACTACATACAAGAGATATCATTCATGGGATGTTTCTTTGTTTATAGAGTTGCTTGAATTTCTCATTAAAAATATCTATGTGAAATTTGGCAACACAATATATCAACATCATATAGGTATTACAATGGGTACTAATTGTGCACCCCTATTGACTGACCCATATCTGTTCTCTTATGAATATGACTATATGCAGGCGCTTTCAAAAACCGATCCATTCAAAGCCCGTTCCTTCTCATTCACCAAACGCTATATAGACGATCTTCTCGCCGTGGATAATCGCTATATAAATGACGCAGTGAAGGATATATATCCACCTTCACTGGATTTGAAGGAAACTACATATAACCCTACACGCACATCATATTTAAACCTATATCTCTATAAAAATGAAGCGGGCCTTCTCTCTCGTCGACTGTATGACAAAAGAGATGATTACAATTTCGACATCGTAAACTATCCCTTTCTGGACAGTAATATTCCAGTGGGACCTGCATATGGCGTATACATATCACGCCTAGTAGCATTTGCTAGATCCTGTGTTAAATGTGACGATTTTAATAAACGTCACAAAACGTTGTTGCAGAAACTTATATAACAGGGCTACACCACCAAGCGCCTCCAGTCAAAGTTTCTCAAATTTAACGATACATATCGCATGATGATAGCAAAATACGAGCGTAGCGTGCAAGATCTATGGCGTTACGTTTCGTAACTTGTGTCTAATTCCGCTTAACCCGGGGCTAGGGGCCGTATGAACCCATGTACTTCAAGATCCTCATGGTACTCATATGAACAGTCACAATCAAAGCGTGACTGAGATACATCATCCTTTAGATGACGACTTTACAACGAATATTATGAATTAAGAATACTGATCAGCGATACGGATTTGATATTTTTGGAACATCATGATGTCTTGCCGGCATCATTGAAAACTGTTGACCGCTTCTCTCTTGCAGGAAACAAGCCTATGTATACTATGATTATCTTTTTGAATTTGGTGCTAATACTGTTACATGGAATATGGAATAGGTTTTTGGATTATGGACGCGGATATTCTCTAATGGACGACGGCTGAATTATGAATGGCGGCCCAGACGCTTGTAATTGGTATGCCAATGACTCAAAATGACCCTACATTAGTGTCAGCTATCATTTTTTGTCGTTCCACAGAAAGGGTTGAACGTTTAGTAGGGGGGGACTATGCTCCTCCCATGTCTGGTACGTTTAAAAATGCCTTACAGTCAGTGGTGTTCTGGGTACCCTACCCCGTATCAGCTAAGATGATACATATACACGTGATTTACTTAAGATATCCTTCATCCTGGTGCACATAGCTGATAATTCATGAAACTACTCTCTCTCTCTCTCTCTCTCCAGCAAAAGTTGTAGTTTGATGGAAGGAGTTACTATTTCTTTGTAAAATATCTCGCCGTGCACTGTGGTTGAACTTGTTGGGCGGGGAATGTGCGATCTCTTGTGACATATAGCTGATTTGGCGGTTTAATCTGATGAAATAGTCTTACTATAATGGAGTCTATTGACAGAAGGTAAGTTTTACGGACAGATGCATGGTTTGAATTTAAGATTTACATCAGCCCAAATCTGAGCGAATCTCACAGTTGAAGTTGTTCTTGTAACTAAATGTGTATATGGTTTATACAATGGGTGAAAAATATGCACTAATTTGGCAAACGTTAGAGTTCACGAAGTATAACTCAGAAGTTTGCCATACCAGAAAATGTAATTTCTGCAGGAAGACATCGTCGATTTTTCGGAGGAAACTTACGCTTGAATTGCAATGACCTGTCTTGAATTTTGCATACACATATATAGGAAACTGACGGGGAATCTATTTTGGACAAATTACAGATGACACAACGAAAAAAATTAAATGTACCGATACTGTCCTATAAATTTTCACAGAATCAATTCTGAATAACCGAGCAGCAACCGATTTGATACAGCCTGTAACAAAGGAGGTGTTCGGTTTGGCTGTATTTTTTTCCTTTTTGTGTTGCGTTTATAAACCGAAAATATAATGTCCTCGTGTTTACTTCAAAGATTACTATCTTGAGAGGGAAAATACTGAGGTTTTGTATTCTGACTTTTCACCGACAAGAGATTTATCAAAAAAATGTGACGAGTATTAGAAAATAGGCATTTGTTTGTTTTTGCAAGTTTTGGTGATATTCTTAGAAGGAATTTCCTTCATATGCAAATCATGACACCTTTAACCAAAACTAGATTTAGATGTCCATATTCGGTGGGTTTCATCATAAATGATACTGAAAAATCGTTTTGGTTAAAGGTGTCATATTTTCTTAATATAGAAATATATCAAAGCGCTTGGAATCTTCTGTAGGGTTGAAGTTCATCGCCATTCGGAACATGATTCCTCTAACTAGAAATTGTAACTGCTTCGTGGCCGAATGGCTACAAATCAAAGGAAATCCAACTTTAGGGTTCGAAACTCCAAGTCATCATATTTTTGGTTTTTATTTTTATCTTTTTTCCCCCCATCTTGATTTTGGACTTTAAAGTGCAATAGTGACATGAAATAAAGACAACGAACCGCTATCGCAATTAATCGCATATGTTATTATAATTCGTGACAAAGAGTCCGAGATGACTCATTTTCGATAGGCTTCTGATTTACGTGAAGATAAATAGATGTACCAAGTTTGGTTGCCATGCATGAAACGGTTCTGTAGATATCGCGGTAACGGACGGACGGACGTACGGACAGCCGTACATGATGACGACAATACCCCTAGGCCAAATTTGGCCGAGGGGTAAAAACCCTAGGCTGTAGATATAGGCAGGAGAGGAAGATTAGGAACCACACTGGGAGTCATGTGTCAATGCACCTATCGAGTTGCTGTTGCAGATCCATTGTCTAGAAACTGAAGTGAAAAAGGCGGCTTACTGTGATAAACCTGCATCAGTTGGGTTGTAATTGGATCTTGCATGTCATATGGCATTTCCTATATAGCCTCAGGTTATTAAAGTGACTGACAATATTGGGTCTACTATCAGAAACTTTCCACTTTATTTTGTCATATGTGTTACCACTGAACCAGTTTTGATAGTCTTTTGTGATGTTTCTTTGATGTGCTAGAGCCCCGTCGAGCTTCCGGGGATTGATCTGGGGTGTCGTCGTGCACACCGCAGGTCATGGTAAGAATAGGCCTCAGCTCCTCATGCAGCTTGTCGTAAGAGGCGACTAACTGAGGCACCCGTGGGGTTCCTGGGTGTGAAAAGGAATAGGACCCCACTCGTGTGGTTCCCGGGTGTGAAAAGGAATAGGACCCAACGTCGTGATATGGCTGAAATATAGTTGAAAGCGACGTTAAATCATATTTACTCACTCATCCTTGATGTGTCTGAATGATAATATACCTGTACTATTAAAGAATGCTTTCCAGAGATCCACACTACGGTGGCCTTATGGTTAGGGTGTTGGCCTTGTAAGCGGTAGGTACTGGGTTCAATCCCAGGCCGGGTCATATCAAAGACTTGAAGAATGGAACTTGTTGCTTCCCCAGGCCACTTACGCTCAGCATTAAGAGGATAGAACAAGGACTGGTTCGCTCGGTGTTCGTATAATGTGACTGAGTAGGGTGTCATATTTGCCTAAGACATGATATTTCGGTCGGACAGCACTATAAAATGGCAGCATTAGACAGGTTAGGGGAATCCCGCTCTCTAAAATGGAGGTAAAAAGGGCCATTTTCGCTCAATAAATCAGTTCACATAATGAATTCAGCAAAATTCTCTCGAGGCGCATACAGACATATCTATCCGCATTAAATGGTAGTAAAAAAGTAAATTGTCACCTATCAAATTTGCATAATAATAGGCCAAACATCCTTCGCGCTGTTTAAACAACATTGACTGGTTCTTCACATGGGAAATTAATTTTATGACATGGAACAATAGATAAATCGATGCGCCTGAAATTTTGATGCATTGGTTAAGAAGGAATCAGAAGTTATTGAGCAAAAACAATCTTTTTTGCCTCCATTTTAGAGAGTGGGATCGCCTTTACCTGTCAGATCTGCTCAATTGTAAACAAGTAGGTGAATATATACACAGTAGACATGAATCGCTTCTGTTCCACAACCATATGCATGTGTGAGCCAAGTTTGGGGTTCCCAGGTATAATCATTCTTGAGATATTGTGTTGAGAACAAAAGACAGACATATGTACGTGATGACACTGTCCCAAAGGGGTCATTCAAGCATTACGTTCGCAAAAAATTTGATTTTTTTAGCCCCTCCCATATGCAAAATTTAACCCAGCATACATAGAAAAAAATAAAATCTGATTATTACACCCCCCCCCCCCCCCACTCGCTGCGTATGTAATAAGTTGAATGCACCCAAAGCCAAAATTTAGGCCATCCACAATAATATCTTTGTTTCCATTAACCCTACCTACACATATATTTTGCAATCAATAAAGAAGTTTGCGTAGGCATTTTTTTTTATGTCTGTTTTTCAGCAGTACCCCATGAAATCCTATACAAAAGATAAAAAATTGACAAAGAAAAAGTAATGAAAGAAAAGAAGAAAAAAAACCACCTGCCAACCTACCTACCTACCCAATTTTTCTAAAGTTGGTTACTGGAAACACAAATATTATTGTGGATGGCTTTAGCAGTAGCCCATGACCAGATGCATATGTGTTGTAACTTTGGAGATCCTCGGGCTTGGAATAGTCATTCTTGAGATATTGATAGATGACAATTACAAGTGTCTAGTCCGTCATTCATATTCAGCCGTCGTCCATTAAAGAATATCCGCATCCGTAATCCAAAGACCTAATTCATATAATAGATTTAGCACCAAATTAAAAGAATACATCATAGTATACATAACACTAGGCTACTTTCCTGTAAGAGAGAAGCAGTCAACAGTTTTCAATGATGCCAGCAAGACATCATGATGTCTTTGTGTGCATTGTTACTTTTTACATGAACACCAAGGTCAATTTTGCAGAGGGGTGAAAAACCTGGTCAGTTTTTAAATGAATGTGCACATGTAGGCTACAACTCAATCTACAACATTTCGCAGTCGAGATTCATCCACACATTTCTCAAACTTTTCTAAAACAGGTACATGTACTATTTTAATTCTTCGCATATCAAGTTAAATACTACACTAGCATTCCATTAACCAGAAAGGCATGTTATGTCATGTAGATAAGTGACCAATCAAGATAGGCGCTAAATGGTATCTTGCAAACTCCAAATATGGCAATTGGTTTAATTGAAATGGGAAATGTATACATGTATTTCCTTCGAACATTTCTGCTGTCTGGGTCTCTGAATATGGACCACAAAATATTCATAGAGCTATGACATTACCAAACCTTATTCCAAAAGAAGACTGATCACATTTGGTCAAGGCAAGTACATCATGTGCATGTAGAGCTCGACTTTGTGTGTGAAGATGGTAACTTTAGAAATTAAAATTGGTCATACATCTCAACCTTATAGTTGCAGCACACTTGAATCTGCCATTTTCACATTAATCCTCAGACAATATTCCATTCAGTGTATCTGTGAATTGACCCACGACTTCAGCTGATCAACTACTGGTAGTATAATTTCAATTTGCCCTATCTTTTAACCCAGGACAATATTTTGTACTGGTCATATCAAACCTAATTCTATACATTGTACAGTATTCAAAGAAAGAGTTACTATGCTTAGAATAATGTATAATTTGGCAAATATTACATGGAAATATGCCAGCTATCACCAGTTCAAAATAGTGTCAGGGATTGAGAGATGGGGCAAAGTAAAATTGCACTAGCTGAAGTCAAGGATCAGTGTATAGACAGGCTCTTCTTTTTTATCTCAATAATGTGCAAATGAGCCATTGTATTGACTAATTCTGTTTGTTTCATTTTTATCAGACATATGTGTTTTCTTGTTTGGTCTTACATTATCAGTGATGTGTAAAATAATCTGGCTGTTACACTGAATGCAGAATGTCTTGTATCCTACAAATTTCCTGCTTCTGATAACATTTTTTAAGCAATACCTGAAAGTGTCATTGTATGGAAATTTAAGCTAGGCCAAACCACTTGCTTCTAAAACTGAAGTTTATGTTTCTTCTTCAGCCCCAGACATTGTACTGCATGTGTCCAAGGTTGAATAAACATGCGTTGTCTTTGAAATGCAGTCCATAATGGGGATTTGTGTTTGTCAGACTAGAAATGGTGTGAAGAATAATTATTCCAAGAAGAATGTGTAAAATCATACGTAGATACTCCTATGTGAAATGTCATATTCCCTTAGCTCTGTAAGATGATATTGCTTCTGTTAAATGAAATAGGATTTGTATGGATTTTTATCAACCCTATTATATCTGTGAAAATCTGGAGCAAATCTATAGTTTATGCTCTGCTAATCATGCTGTTGTGAAACTTTCAATTATAGTCACAGGTGTTGGTGTTATTCGGTATGCCCATTGCAGCAATAAGTTGTTGTCACTTAATTGAATCTTGTCTTCATTCTCTATGAAGTTGCAGTCTTGGACTTAGCAATACACAGTACTAAATTAGTACATTTTGCAAATTAGTACATTTTGCAAATAAAGGCTATCTGGATGAATGGAAAACTGGTGAATATTCAAATACATGTATATATACATCAATTATTTTACAACAACTACATGCCAAATTCATGGACACCCAAAATGTCTTCTATGTTTAAATGAGGAACAAAGGGTCAGTTACCTGAATTGCACGAGATTTTCAACACAAATTTTGAGATAATGCCAACATACATGTAGATGTGTTCTGGAAACTCAAGTAATTTTTTAGGCTGTTGGTACTGAGGCAACATGTGCAAAGATTTTCCTTGACATATTTTGCAGTATTTGACATGTATGACATCTCATACACCATGTACACCAGCCATTATCAAAATTAATTTCAAAAGTTCTAGTTTTGACAAAAGGTTATTCTTCATGAAATATGGGATGACAAGATAATACTAAGTTTGATATGATACAACCTTTTTCCATAACTCGATAGCTTGGGAATTATTTTGAACAGGTGATTATGGGAGCTCATTCTGATTTGAAGTGTAACGAAAATCGACGAAATTCTGCCTGATGTTGTTTAGCAGGCTTTTATATGAATATTGATCTTGGATAAATAATTCATGACAATATTCTGAATAGCAGATGGTCGAACTTTCACATTGCCATGATTTGATTATTTCAAAACATTCAAACTTTAGAAACGATGACACCAAACATGCAACCAAAACAAAATTTTATTGATCTAGCCCCATGCAAAAAGACATTGTTAAATAATGAAGTTATGGTACCCCTCCCGAATCATTGATATTGAATCACAACCTACCTATAAAACATTGTGGCCTGCTTACTATGTTCCAGTATACATGCTACCACACGTCTATGCCTCCACTGTGGGGTGATCGAACCAAAATGACATTTCTTATTAGAATGTGTATTTCATAGGGATAGACATGTCAAATTATTTTCGGTGGTCAATTCCATAGCTCCTAGCCTACTACACAGTGTTATCAATTCAGTATTTGTAGATTTAATGTGTAATACTGACCAAGTTGTTTGAACGCAGTTGCAAAATATACCTATGAATCCATTAGTCAATACACATGAGCAGCAATGTTTCATATAGATGTACAATTGTACAGGTATTACTATTTAAATGCATGTACTTTATTGTCTCTTATAAATGCTGTGTTCTTTGGCCTTAGTCTTTGGTCTTAACGGCATAGTTGCGCAAATAAACTTTGAACACTTGTATTGCAAAGGTAGAATAGAATCTCAACTATTATCCAAGCTGGTACCGTACGATAGTGCATGTTCACTTATAATTTATGTTCCCCCCCCCCCTTCCGCGTCACTGTGATGAAAATATATTGCACAGTCTCCAATCATTTCTAAAGTAAGTTTACTGTCACAATACTCAGAATTTCCTTGACTGGTTGGTTCCAAGAAATAAAGCTACGGGGAGATGTGTTCAATTACCTACTGGTTTGTTCGAGTCGCCAAAATGTGCGTCAGTGATGCAGTTGGAGACCTGACAAGTGTTGTCCAACAACAACAACGTCCGGATTGCTGTCCACTCGGGCTCGTTTATTCAATTTATTACACCATTATACGTCGCTAAACTATCCCGTATACATGCGGGCAGTGACAGGGAAGCAGACTGAAGCAGGCAACTGATTATATTGCCAAACGTTATCTCGTTTTGCTATCTTTTGTGATAACAAGCACCTGCTATGCGGGGTCGATTTTCTATTGTTAGCCCTGGTTCGAGGCTACAACTGCACTTCCGGTATTTACGAATATATTTACGTAAAATGGATACGGAAGAAATTTACGGAGACGTTAGTGAAACCGGCGTACTCATGTCGTAAATATTTGCGTAAATTCGTCGTATGTTCTAAATCTTGCGTATATTTCTTTTTCACTTATTCTACATTTTTGTTTTCAAAATTGTTTTCAACCAGTCTTGCTTCCTAAAATCTGAAAATGTGATAGGACATAATTTTCTGCTTTTTTTCAAAGCAGCATAATATAATACAGTAATTTTTGTATAATTTATTAAAGACTATATTTCTTTGTTTGAAGGCTGAATTATCGCTGTGGAATGGAACAATGGCATTGACCTGCTGTGTTATTGGTTGTTCTAACCACTATTACTGGTTGAAGAAATGGAAGAAGGAGTTATGTGAAGTGTGTGGATGTCTCCATCAGCATTGGAATTGTACATGTGAGCCACCATTCAGGTATTTACTCAACAATAACTTTTTGTGTTAATCCACATTTTCTTTGCAGAGAAAATGGCAAATTTTAAAAAGCGGCTCATTGACATATTTTGTACTTTTGGTGCATTTACGGCTGAATTTTTTTCTGATTTAACCAAAATAATTTTACCAGAGAATATTTCAAGAGGTTTAATTGTTTAGAATACATGTAACTAAAATTGATCTTGGATAAAAGGTGTCATACTTTTGTAACAAGAGAAAATCTGACCTGAGAAAGCTGAAAAATGCCAGTTTTGAGTTTCCATAACATTTTGTTCATTGATCTACAGCCCTTGATTATTTTATAAATCAGTATATAGACTAAGCTTGTACCAATTTGGGAGTTTTGCACAAACATGCAAAATCAGCTCTGCTATTAGCGACACCTTGAGGACGATTGTAATGTAAACTGGATGCTTCCTTTAAACCCAACGAACAGACATATGGTTTAGACAAATCACATTAAAACTCAAGTTTATTCTCACTTAAATCTTTGGACAACACCATGAACACAGCCAAACAATTATTAATTATTTTTAGAGGAGGGGGATAGTCTATATAAGTTGGTACACATGTAGTCCGCAACATTTGACCAGTATGACGCCCACCGCACAGACAGACAGAAAGAGTAAAGATGGTGTTTTTTGGGGGGGGTGGGGGTGTAGGCAAACATAAAAATTTATTCTTCGGGGTTTACATTTCTTTTTAAACCGAAGATACTTGCTCTCTAAAACTGAAAATGTACATTTTTTTTTTATCTTGCATGTAAAATGGTTCCATTGTGTTAATGTGGTCATAACTCCTTACTGTTCTTTTATTCTATTTAAGGCTATATACTTTCCCTAAAAGTGGAAAATATGACGACAAAAGACTCAGATGGAGACAACTAGTTGGGAGAAAAACAAAAGATGGAAAATTATGGTTCCCATCTCAGGACAGCAGAGTGTGTTCTGACCACTTTGTTGAAGGACAACCCACCATGCAGAACCCATATCCTACACTGAAGCTAGGCTATGCAGGTGCTGAGAGCAGGGTGAGGAGGATACTGGCCTTCCCAGGAGTGCGGACAGAGCCATACATTATTGTTGAGGAAGAGGGACAGATGGAAGTTGATGACCCAGCAATTGAACAGCTCCAACAACCTCCTATGTTTATACCATGGTATTTTTCCTTGTTGTGCATCATTATTATGCTGATTCGTGTGCTGCGGGAAGAACAGAGAGAGGTGGCACGGCTTGTACAGAAAGTGGCGCAATTGTTACAGAGAGTGGACAAATTAAAAGCGGATGTGAAGAAGTTGAAATCTAGGAAGTATGTGGATAATGTCCTGAAAAATGAAAATGATGTGAACTTCTTCACAGGCTTGAAATACCGATCGATGTTTGAATCATTGCATTCTTACATTTCTCCCTTTGTCAACAGAAGATGGACTGGAGTTGTATCCATGGCAAAGAACATTCGCAAGTTCACCGACAAGAGACGTTATGGTCCCGACAGGAAACTGGCCTCCAGTAGCGAGTTTTTATTGACTCTAATGAAACTCCGTCTTGGGTTACTCAGCAGAGATTTGGCAAATCGTTTCGATATATCTTCTTCATTATGTTCCAGAATATTCTTCACTTGGCTGAGGGCTTGCAGTTTAATTTTGAGAAGTATGGTTTTCATTCCAGATGAGGAAACATTAATTGCAACAAAACCAAAGCAGTTCAAAGATCTACCAGATTTACACTCTATAGTAGACTGTACTGAAATTTTCATTGAAACACCGAAGGACTTGTTTCTTCAAGGCGCAACGTGGAGTGATTACAAACACCACAACACTATCAAGATTTTGGTTGCCTGTGCGCCAAACAGTGCAATAACTTATGTATCACCTGCTTACACTGGTCGAATCTCTGACAAAGCTCTAACTTTGGACTGTGGTTTTCTGGATAAGATCCCATCACATAAGATGATAATGGCCGACAAGGGCTTTAACATCAGTGACGAGTGTGCCGTGCGCAGTATTTCTCTACATATTCCACCAGGAAAGAGAGGACATTCCCAAATGACAGCCTCAGCTGTGAAGAAGACCAAGCGAGTGGCCAATGTTCGTATCATCATTGAGCAAGTCATTGGACGCCTAAAGAATTTTCGGATTCTGAAATGCGAAATGCCAGTGTCTTTGATTCCCCGCATTGATGACATTGTTCAAGTTTGCGGTGCACTGAGCAATCTGAAGGCCCCATTTTATAAGTGAACTCCTAGATGAACTTATAATCTAATGTACTGTTCAGAGTTTGGGCAGTTGTGAATGTTAATGTTTCAATATATCCACTCTACTGGGCTTAAAACTGAACCGCAATTATAAATTGTATATATGAATAATAAGAAATTGTATTACCAGCAGATATCCAGACAGTCGGACATACTGTACCAGTAAATACAACTCGACCAATTTCAAGGGCGTATAAAAGGAGCACTCACTTGGTCCAACATAGGTGTCATTTATTGCTCGACCAGCGTAGCCTGCACATCGCCGCATACATGTACAGGCCTCAATTTAAGGTGGTAACCTGTTTTCAGGTTGCCTGGAGGTTGCCATATGAAAAATAGTGGTAACCTATTTTCAGGTCCCCATAATTTTGACTAATAATATGATAATAGGTTAATAATTATGCAATAGGTTGCCATGGGTTACCAGTGTAGATTTCATGGTAACCTGTTGAGAGGTTACCATCAGCACTCCTTAAATTGAGGCCTGCATGTACAATCTTTGGTACAACAATATGCAGGCCTTGCTGGTTAGGCCATAAATGACACCTATGAACAGAGAGAGAGCTTCTTTTATAATGCCCCCAAACTCTGATATGACTGACAACGTTGGCATATCTGCTGGTAATGCAATAGATTTCTTATTATTAATATCTATAATTTATAATTGTGGTTCAGCTTTAACTTTCTGTGCTTGAATTCGAGTATTTATCCTACAGAGCTGCTCTCGGCCTTGAATTGAGATTTAGAATTGATCGGGGTTATACATGTAATTCTTGATTGGAACATTTCAAATCTAATTTGTATATATTGTGACTAATAAACTGAGCACCTGGAACGATGGATTCACACGAGTCCTAACTGGAAAAGACTGAACTAGCTGGTCACAAAGACGAGACTGCATTGCAATCTAAAAGCCTGTTAGCATACCAGAACAGGATAGTTCGATACAAAACGAAACAGAACAAGCATAAAGATTGATAAAATGTAACACCATGTTTTATTATTTTACTCTGTAGTTTGAATAAATGCTACTATTTCTGCATTAAATCACAAATTATTATCATTCAATAATTTCAGCTGTTAATGTCCTTGCTCCATGAACCTGTGGTACATCGATATGAAGGTACACAAGGCAGATAAATAGCAATATCTATAAGAATGTTTCATTTCCATATTGTACAACTCCAAAATGCATATCGGAAGTAAATAATGTGTGCAACTACAATAGGCATCCATCTCAAGGGAGATGACTCTGGGCTTCTCATAATTTAATTACATGAATAAGACTACAAGACAAGTATTATCGTTCATGACAAGTTCTCGTTCGAGGCGACGGCAAAACAGCTCACTCTCTACAGCTATCGTCAAAAATATTTCGGTGAACCCTTCCTACAAGTAGTACCCACCAAAAACAATGTCTATGAAAAAGTTATTCCAGAACATCTTGGTTATATTCACTATCAGTCACCTGACCAAGTAGCCTATATGTAGTAGTACATGTATTTCACTGACATCTTAATTATACACAGGACCTGGTGAACACCTGACAAATTCTATATGTAATATATATCACTAGCATCTTAAACCTTCCAGGGTAAAGATATGTAACATGGGTTACCGGTGTTAAATTAATGACAAAAGTCGTGATAAGCACCCAAAGGGTTAATATTTACATTCATTATCAAATTGCCACATGTATTTCATTGACATAAATTCATTATATACACTGGTCTGCCCAATATCTCCTGCCCAGGTACATGAAATTCACTGGCATCTTTAATATATACATTTGGTATCACCTGACCAAGTACATGTATTTCACTGTCATTGGTACCATTGTCACAATATTGCTCCCTTGGGATGCAGCCTGTCGGGACGGCTCAATTTCCATCTCCTACCCACAGCTACACCCCCACTGGAGCAAGAACCCACCCAGTTGAGCCAACTCACTGAGTTGAGTGGGAGATGGCCCAGTCCCATCCCCTACCCAATGAATGGCGCAATTGGGTGGAGGTGACCGATTTATGGTATCAATGTACAGCGGTTGAAATGTTTAATAAAAAATCTGCACTGATCACATTCTGACAGACACCTGACATGCCTGAACAAATTTTAGACATCCCATTGAATAACCATAGTATATTAGATGTAGGATCAATGAAACTCTGGATGAAGTGACAATTTAATCTGATTTGAAATCCAGCATAATCAACTTTCAGAACATATTTCTGTACATTTCGCACAGAACCATGAATCATCATCTGCAGGCTCTCTGTCTCTTTGGATACGACCACAGGAATAATGTACCCAAATATCACATCCATCACAATTGACGGATTGTTCGTCAAAACTTGTTGGCTTCTCCGTGATCTCGATGCCACACACTCCACACAAATAGACAGGTGTCCGTTTAATGCCACATCTGCGCTTTCTTGGCAGCAAAACAGCGGACGCTGCAGTATTAGGGACTTTCTGCTGGACTTGTCGGTTTTCCACTACAGCCATGTCAACAGAATCGGCGCACATAGAAGTTAGGTCATCACTGTCCCGACTTTCAGTTTCTGGACTTTTGGAAAGCGGTTGTTTCAAAAGTTTAGTTAGAATGTAAGTATTCCAGAACCAGGCAAGCTGAGAGAACATGTTCTCCCAAAACACGGCATCAAACTTAACTCTAACAGTGAGATTACCATGTAGGGTAAAGATAAAGAGATCACAGTAGTCTTTCTTCATAACCCCCATCTGCCCTTGAATTTGGTAATAGTATGGGTGAGATTGCTGCACAGAGAGACCATTGGCATTGTCAGTTTCAATATAAGGTACATTTTTATGAGTAGGTATCTGATCTTTGATGGTTTCAGGACATTTTATTTCACATAAACCAGACCCACAACATTTGCACTGCACCACCAAATCTGCACTCGCAGAGATGAAAGGAGATTCTTTTAGAACATATAATCCAGAGTTCTTGCTGACAAAGCACTTATGTTTGGACCGCATTGTCTTCCTGTACACCTTTTTTGCATGAGGTTCCAGCGAAATTCCATGCTTCATGGCCTTGGTAGGATGAATATCACGTTCCCCCATCACAGTTTCAATCAAAGCAGATGGATCTGCATATGAATCAGATTTCAGAGTCTTCACTCGACTGCAGATTCGGTGAAACACACTTGCAGTAACGCGTCCTTTTCGATGTTCCTTCCAGACATCTGATGATGCTTGATCGACTGTCAGACTGTAGCATTACATAGATCTTCCACATTTTTGTCACTGATTGATATCTTTTCCATGAACATTTTTCTCAAAGTTCCATCATCATGATCTGCTCCTGTTCTCATTTCTTCGGCACTCTCTGTCAAGGATGGTGGAACTTTGACTTCCTCTGTGGTGTGCCTTCGTTTTTCCATGAGTAAGGAGAAACAGGAGTTAGGGACATCTTCACGCACTAGATCATGTAGTTGTGCCCTAACACTAGTAACAGTCCCAGCATCTTGGACCTCAGTCTGTTGCTGCTTGGTCAGCGGTGTAAATTTCTTCTTCTTCTCCATATTCTGTTTATCTTCCTCACATGATCGAATGTTTTGGTAATGTCCCTTCTTCCAAACAATGTTTGCCACAGGAAGAGGTTTTACATTGGTCTTCGCTGCTGGGACATTCCATGAACAAGCCACACTTGTGACCGAGGGCTTTGTTACACCAGTCTTCACAGCATGTTCGACTCTAAACAGAATTCCTGCGATATGATTACAAGATGCTAGCATCCCAGCAGTGCAAGTGCAATACCCAGTTAATATTTCTCCACCTGGTTCTCCATCAACATCTTTCTTGACAACCACCCAAACATCATATGGTTTGTTGTTGACTGCTTGTGACTTTCACTTTTGGCTTTCAAAATACAGAATGGGGAACTGTCTCTAATATTATGGTACATTATTTCTTTCACCCAGTCGCCACAGAAATATCGATAGGCTTTGCCTTCTTTGTACTCATTCAGGAGCCGATGAACAATTTCTTTGGAAGTATTTGTATTCAAGTATGTTGCAATGTCAGTAATATATACTGAGGGCCATTGTGAAATAGCCGCCTTTTCTCCTTTCCACCCATCCTTCAAGGCGAAAGGATCAGGGAGGACTTCGCCATTGACAATCAATTTGGCTTTGTACTCATCCAACAATAATTGCTCAGCTTGCTCTGCTCCAGCATCAACAGGAATACTTTCCTCCCATGCACAGAATGCTCTGAAAAGAAATCGAGATTTTAATAATCAAATGGCATTCAACATCCATTAACAAATGCAAAGTTTGATTGATAATTGGATGAATTATTGATACATTGAGTGAGTGAATAGAATTTAACGTCGCTTTCAACAATATTTCAGTTTTATCACGACGAACCAACTAAGCACCCTGGACCCAGTCAAGTTACATTGACACCACAGGGACATGAATCAATACTTAAGAAATGAATAAATTATTGATAAACTAGAATAGATGGGGTGTGCTCGAGAAACAGCCATACATAGGATGCCGAAAATGTAACCTACCGAGTAGCTCTATACAAGCAGGGGAAGGGGGGGGGGGATCTTCACCCCCTCAGGGCCATACCCAGAGTTTATTTGGGGACACCCTTTCTTGCCTTTTTTTGGAGCGCATTTGTATGTATTTGGGCACATTTGTATGAAAAAAGGCATTAAAATTGGCTGTAAAATTCGGGCGCTCATACCCTAAACAGGTTTTAAAATGGCTCTGGATATGGCCCTGCCCACAGGCCCGCAAAGCAAGAGATTTGGAAGGGGGGGGGGGGCACGGTGGTATATGGGGCCTCTATATATAACCCCATGCTTTATATAAAAAAATACCAAGGTCTGAAACGGACTTTGGGTGAATCGAGAAATAAACAGTTTATCGCCAAACAAAATACATCAGCATATTCTGCAAGTATCACTTTATATATTTCCGTCGTCAAATTAGTAAATTTGTGCAATTTTTTACCTTTGAGGGCGATTCAAAATCCAACCAGACTGTCCATCCATCCAGGAACAGCCCGATTATGGCGGCTTCGTTCTTAATTCTGATTGGTCAATCGCGCCAGCTGATGTGTGCGTGACCTCTTTTGCTGGAGGCGTGACGCGCCTGACCAATCAGAATTGAGAACGAAGCCCGCCATAAGAACGGCTGTTCCTAGATGGATGGACAGTCTGGTTGGATTTTGAATCGCCCGGCAAAGGTAAAAAATTGCACAAATTTACTAATTTGACGACGGAAATATATAAAGTGATACTTGTAGAATTTGCTGATGTATTTTGTTTGGCGATTAAACCGTTTATTTCTCGATTCACCCAAAGTCCGTTTCAGACCTTGGTATTTTTTTATATAAAGCATGGGGTTATATATAGAGGCCCCATATTTCGACACTTCACCCCAATTTTGGCCCTATCTGTTTAAGGTGGTAAACTCCTGTTCCCCCCCCCCCACCCACCCTTGTACTTTATAGAGCCAGTTACTCATTAGATTACATTGTTGGCATCCAGTGTATAGCTGTTTTTCGAGCACACTCCATGTGGTCTTGTTTATTAATAATTATCAAATTCTTTATATTAACTTACTCTTTCATTGATTCATGTTCCTGTGATCGATACACGTACATGAAAGAAGTCGGAAATATAATTTCTTTTACAGTTTTCAAAGATGTAATTTGGCAAAATTACCGCCTGAGCCATTTTGCTGGAAGTATCTGCTTTATATACAGCTTTGCAATGAGTTACCGGTACATGATAATATAATAATAAACAGGATAAATATTCTTATTTTTTCTTCTTTAGAAAATACTGTGGGTAAAAGTCGAAGTAGGGAAATGTCACTGGTAGCTGGAGGAGAGGGTGTACGGACATTTCCCTCAGTGGACATTTCCCCCAGTGGACATGTCTGAGTGGGAAACTGTCCGGATAGACCCCCCATACATAAACATTCAGTCAATATCAGCTGATAATATAATACTACAACTTAGTTATATTAAATATAAATAAAGCCCTAAGCCTAACCTTTTTCAAACATTTGCGATCTCCTAGAGTAGCCAAGAAAAAGAAATATATTTATATATTTATAAATAAATACAGTAATCCGTTAACCACTGTTAACGGGTTGTTGTTGTTGTTACCTTGCAGACAGCTCGTCCAGATTCCCAAGTACCGACTTCTTCCTCACAGATAGAAATACTTTTAGGGCCTTAATAGACCACAATCTGAACTTGTCGAGGCTCATGTCGTTCAGATTATCCATAATTGAAGTACAGACGAGATATTACGTGGAAAATTGTAACTGGACGGAGTTGCACTACAACACATCGCTCAATGGCGGTTCATGCTGGCCGGAAAAAACAACTCGTATATCCGGGCACTTCGCTCTCTAATGGCGGCGTGACGGAGACCGAGAAGCCGTGTATCGACAGCATTCAGTGCAAAGAAAAGGGGCCCACATGTGCATTCATTCTATATCGATTTCGGTCGGCACAGGGAGCGCGTATTTGCATATGAGAGAGACGGGAACTGCATTCGATCTTGTAAAAGAATTACCGTTACAAGTTTTATGCTAAATTGTTACACAAGAACGCACGGTACGTCTTCTTTAGCTGTGACATGCTGAGTCCACTCCACTCCTTTAACAGGTGGACGAGGACGAAGCTGATTGGCCGAGAGCCATGCACACAAGAGCTGCCTGATACGATTTAACCCCAGTGCAATCAGAGAGTAAGCAAAGGGCAATCTTAAAGTTATTTATCATTGTTCCACGGTCATATATGTCGCTATGTAGGACCTTACCGATTTCAATTAAATTTGGTGTTCAGAGCGCCCAGGTCGTGAATATTTAATAATCTTGGGACATCATGGCCGCATTTTAAGTACTTTACTTGCAGTAGGGGAGAGGAGATAGGATCGTCGTCTATGCTTCAACTTGAGGACCATTCCATACTTTTATCTCGCATTATGGCGCCAAACTGACGAGAGCGCTACATCAGAAGATACCCTGCACGCATGGCGTCTGATTCAGCTGACATGGCCGATAAGGAATTCAACCCCGGCCTATTTCTGCTCCATCAACAATTTGGGGACATGAACCCATCCCTCTAGGCCCTGGTGGGGAGATATTTTTTTTGAGATTATTTTGTTCCAGCATATTTTCAGCTGGGCACCCAGATGAGAATGACAAAATCTAATAATTGCCAGCTGAACTAATCTCCCATAAACATGACTAATCCTCCATAAACAAACACCAATTATACCTTCGAAGACTGAATGAATATTATATAATAATCTAGTCCTTTAGTTTGCTTCAACCCAGGTGGGAATGTGTATCATTGACAGCAGCATAAAATACCGGGGTCATTAAATGCTAGTTTAACCATGATTTAATACAGATACAGCCAGATTGTGTTGATCATGTTTAACAGAATACAGTACAACCTAAACAGTTAATTTGAAGAAGTCCTACTCTTCCCAGAATCACATCTCATCTCGCTGTATAGAGTAGATCTAATTTGTATATGTAATATTTGGATACATGTAAATAGAAATTCAGCAATTGTCTTCTCTCAGTATATATATGACAAATATATCAACAAGAAATTCTGTTTGGAGTATAAAAAAATAGTTTATGCATTTTCGATTGAACAGAGATTCTAACCATTAAATATGGTTAATATTCTATTTTTTTAGAGGCATTGGATATTTAAAGAAATACCTACCGTCCATTATCTACCATCTACATGTATCAATCATTCAACATGGGATTTTGGATAAAAGACCCAAGACCTTTCTTGGCCATGTTGAGTTCAGACAATTTCAAGGAATGTTGTTCTGTCTGCTACATGTAAAATCCAATTGTATCTTGTGAATTATCGTTCTTGGAGTAACAGTGATAAGGGTATGCATTATGTTATCCCAAGAATAAAAGATCATAATTGTATTAGTATTATATATGGATGCATGGGATACTTATAGTGCAAAAATTAAGTAGTTTGTCAAAAATCAACATGAAATTCGGAGAATTTTTTTTTCAAAATTGTACTTATTATATTTAGTTTACCTATAAGCTGAAAGCACATAAACTACATGTACGCTCATTGAACGCCACAAGTAACCTCAAAATTATCCTTCCTCGAACCATTAAAGCATTAATTCCATAAGCTTATTTCAACTTATTCCAACATCTTGTAATATTAGTCAGAGATGAACTCTCTTGCGTGTTCGATAAGTGCTACAAATGCTTTCTGACAGTGTAAAACACGGTAAAACAGGGTGCTGTAATTTTACAGCAAAAAGTGCTGGAAAAAAGGGTACCAACTGTTTTCAGTGTATTTTTACAGGATACCCCAATCTTTATTTTTACAACCGTGGTAGTATTGTATATTTAGAACAAAAATAAAGCTAAATCAACAGGAATACTTGTACAAATCCATGTTCAGCAGAAACTCCACTGGATGTTTATAATAGTTAAGTTCCCTAGTGTCTCTTTTTCAAGCGAGAACTTAAAAGAAGAAAATTCCCAGAACAGTAATGGTTAGGTCAAGGACCATAAAACAACTTGAATGGTCCCTAGTTGGGTTAAATATAAATTTATATTCAGCACCACCGATAATATAAGAGCAAACACATTTCCTTCTATATGCTGATACATAGTGTTTGTTCTCAAACAGATTTGGTGTCTATAAATATCGCGAGCACACACCCAGTTATACGGGCAGAAATGAAATGTGTATATGTCATAATTAAGGTATTAATATTGGGATATTACAGGAACGTTTCTTTCAACGCAGACATGCATACAGCAGCATTTTCAAATTAATATTGGTATATCTTCCCAGTGATATAATTCAGCGTATTGATCTGGGGTGATAGTAGATTGTCTGCCGAATAAACCCCTGTATGGGCAGCCATTCATGTCAAAATTAGCAATTACAAAACGTAAAGCCAAACTCAGAAAAGACAGCATATCTTACAATGTACACTGTAGTCTTAAACGCATTTTATATTCCTGCAAATAAAAAAACCTTAACTCTAAACGTATACTCAAACCGAAAACAAACGGCACGATGTTCGAATGCAAACACAGAATGAAAAGCCTAGTTCTGAACGAATGGCCAGTCTGACACAGAGGGACCTATTTCTAAACGAAGAGTATAACTCTGAACGAACGAGCTGTTTCACAACGAACAACGTTCCTTCGGAAATTATTTCCGGAAATATTCGGGTCATTCCGGATGGTAGAAAGATTTATGACGTGAAACTCGGCCGCTATTTCGAGTTCCGCTATTTCAGGTCGTGAATGAGTGGTTTTGCCCCTGGGTTAAAGTGTACCAAAAGGTTTGAACTTCAGATATCAGACAAAAATTCACAGGGACTTGTCATTCTCATCTTGTGAGACTCCTTACTATGAGTCGCACATGTAAACGAGAGCCACCCCTGAAAATGGTGTCAACATGTGGGGGAGGAGCATTCTCAAAGAGAGCCGTGTCTACCCGCGGGAGACCAAAGCGACTCTCATGTAAACTGGTGACATTTTTGAATCTCCAATCTCAAAGCGAGGCAGCATGACATCATTCTCAAAGCGAGCCGTGTCTACCCGCGAACTACTTCCTGTACTATTAGATAACTCGCTTTCACGGCCAAGTATACATACCGACAATAATTTGTTCACGATTGATATGCTCCGAAACGGAAAGAGTCATTTCCCAATTATATAGCCCACGTTATGTTTAGCAATTCGCTTCTAACTCGGCGGAGTCAGCAGGTCAGTGACAAGCCAGATAATCATACGCCGCCTACTCACCCCCCAAATTTTGGGGGGATGGCTCCCATTTATGCGTGAGACTCTTTCTCGCAGTAGGGAGTCTCGCGAGACGAGAATGGGGGGAGGAGCAGACAGAGGCGCTCGAGTGGTCTCCCGTCTGCTGAGCGCCCCCTCGATTATAAAACTCGTTCTGAAAGAGGCCGTTCGTTCTCTGATACGTTGTACGTGCTGAAATATGCTGTTCCTTCTGAGTTCGCTTGTATTTCCGTATCTCCACTTTTCGTTCACAGTTAGATTCTTCCTTTGGAGAGAGATGAAATATGCGTTTAGAGTTAGGTTCCTTGTTTGCAAAAAGATGAAATAATCGTTCAAACCAACACTTTATATCGTTAAATACGTTGTCTGTTGTGAGTTAGGCTGCACAACCCGAGCTAGTAATTTTGACATAAATGGCCGCCCATACCCCTGGACATATTTCTTCAGTTCTATGTCAGAGTTTATGGCGCAGAGAATTTCATTTGTATCCATATTTCAATTATAAATAACGTAATATTTATTTAACTTCTCCAACATTAAACCAGCTAATCCGGAATCGTTTGTATATGGTAGCCTGATTGTTGGCACAGAATGATATACTGACGGGACGATTTAGTTGATGATTCAAAACACTTTGGAAGTTTGTCCGCGTACGGTAAAGAGGAAAAACATATGTGCCACATTTCGAACTTATTTCCTGTAATTAATCAGATATACACAAACCATTAACCCCACATATTGTCGCTCAATCAAATTATATCACAGTAATTTGGAACATATTGTGGAATAAAATTAGCTTGATTAATCTCACAATAAATCAAGTATTTCGGTCTTGTTTACTACAAGCGGTAATCTGATCTTTGGCACAAACCATCGTGTATTGATGAAGTGGTTTCGTTAATAAATCAGTATATTGCAACGTTTTTTTCCATATGAACAAAACCAAACAAGCAGTTTGCCAGATTTTAAGCCATTTCTTCCATTGAATAAGCAAGACAGCTCTAACAGCCGGCATTTTTGTGCAAGTAAATATCATCATATACCTGTCAATTCGCTCAGTTTGTTGGAAAATAGAATATATATATATATACGTATGGTTTTGATAATATTAAGGATTTATTGATGGTGGGCAACATTTTCTTGTTCACTGCGAACATTAACAGCATAAGTGGCAGCGATTAGAATAAAGGATTGAAAAAGTAAAAAGTAGAGGAAAAAAACGTTTTTGCCCATTTTCGAGCTTGTCAGATATACAACATACAGCCGCTATTACTTTTTACAAACACACCACACTAAATACCTGCAACATAACACATAGTCTGCTTATTTCGATTAGTAAACAGAAAAGTTGCGAATATTTTCCTAACATGAACGATTTTCTTTAATTCTGGGAGTAGAATAACCTTTTAAGTTATCGGTATGGCAATAAACCAGATAATCTGACCTTGTTTATTTCAAACAGTAGTCCGGTGACTGGTTAACAATTTTATATGCCGATTAAGCGCTTCGGTTGAGAAGTCATGCCAGTGTGTTTATTTTTACCTGGGATGGAAGAAGGAAAATATAATTATTGTGCATAATTTCGAGCTTATTTATTGTATTGATTCAAATATACAATATATACAGCCGCTATTATTTTGTGCAACCATACCACAATAAATACCTATAACATGACGATCAATCTGCTTATATTGATGAGTAAACAGAAAGTTAGAAATATATTTCTAAAATTAAGGATTTTCTGATAACATTTTAAGTTATCACTCTGACACTAAACAAGATAATCTGATGTTATTTATAGAAAACAGTAGCCCGATGAATTTTGTATATACTGATCAAGTGGAGTAGTCGTGCCATTGTGATTTATTTTACTTTTTCCATCCCAGGTATTTTGCCTAATTTCGAGACTATTTCTTTCACGAAACCATACACATAACTTGGATGACCGTCAATTGTTGCAACAGCTTTATGACATCCATTGACTTTGTTCATTTTAATAAGACAACATGAAAGTTACGAATGTTTTCGTGAATTTGAGAACTTTTGCTAAATTAGCCACATTTTAACACCTTGAAATCGAACGCACATACTTGTAAGCTGACAATCGGACAGAATATATGCGCTTGTGTCCTCTACACATTAGAAAATGTTTCCGGCATGCAGGGAAAACTGGTAACGAAACGCTAAACGGCAACTTTTTCACATCTGGCCAACTCACTATGTTTCAAATGACATATTACTTTTTTTCTCATAAAAGGAAATTATTCTGGTTTGTTCCTTGCATCGTTTATTATTTTCTTGTGTTAGAATCCAATTTAAATTCGATTTACATGTTAGATACTGGTATTAGGATATAGTTATTTCTTTCTCAAGAAACTGTAAGAATTTATTTCTTGAAACCAAGTTAAATTCTCATTATGAGGAAATGCAAGAATTTATTTTTGAACCTTCAAAAATGCAAGAAAATATTTCACAAAAGTTAAGAAATTCTAAAAGTAATATTTGCAAATAACAAAACTGGGCAATAAAATTCTCCCGGAAGAATTTATTTTCCACTGTGTATGAGTCGTCAAGGAAATACGTCTTACATGCATGGGTGTAATGGAATCAAAAATAACAGAGAAACTTCTGGGATTGAATGAACCCCAATTTTGTTCTTAAGGCAAAGGTGTTCTCGACTATGAGATAATGGATAAAAACAATTTTGACAATATTTTCCTTAATATTCTTCCCAAATATACTAGGCTACAGTGTATCCCATGCATTAAACTTTCTTCATAATCTAAAATTGTTTGATGGCTATTATCATTTCTAATTGAAATTTTACAGCATTTATCCAAATCTGAAAGATATGAACGTCTCATTGAAATTAACCATTCGAAGACCCTTGAACCCTTTCATACCAAACGCCTATGGTTGAATTTCCAGCATGAACAAGGATTAGCCAAAATCGACCCGGACAATTTGCGGGGATATACTGTTCAAGATAAACTTAAAGTTAAACGATATCTAGTAGCATTGCTAGTGGATAATCGGCTAAAAAAGTGTTTAATTGTCATGAATAGGAATTTGCACGGAGTTCACAAAACTTAGCCGAAACATATTTATTTATTTTTTAAAAAGTCTCATGATTCAGTAGGCGTAATTAAGTCCCATCGCTAATTGATGTATTATTTTGGGAAAATATATAATATTTTCACTCATGTTTGTTACTCATTCATTCATCCGTCTGTGCATATGTTAGAAGTCTCTCTTTCGAGATAATTGCGGCCATATTTTTCCATACAAGGAAAACGGCCTTTGGTAGCAGGCTCTCACTTAGTCCACTGGAAAATCTCCTCTCTCCACGTGCAAAGATCACAGCCGGCCAAGTGTACACCTTCAAGGCAGGTCAGGCATCGCTGGCGATGGTAGCTCAGATCCCCGGGCTCTCCCCTGCTTGAGCTGTAACCCACACTGAAGAAATCTATCCTTTTCATAGTTATGTGCGGGTATCTTTTGATAACTCTTTTGGGGTGTCGAGCGGGAACGGGCACCTTTTCGTCAGTCTTCAACGATTGCTCGTCTGCCTTGGAATTGGCTGGTTTCTCCATTTGATCGAGTGTGGCACAGGTTGTGAGAATGTTCATCCATCATGCGCGTTTTCTTATTTATAGCTTGTGGAAGCAGGTGGTGTTACTCAACACTACGTCAGTGCATGTCAGGAATGATATAACACGTGCACTTATTCACCCACATTATTTAATTCGTTGAAGCTCAACAGCAAATATATTTAGTCACAGGGCTGGAAACAGACAAAAAATAATTTGATGAGTAATTATAATAGAGAGCAGTAAATATTATCAGTAAAACCGCTTTGGACATATAAACACTGTGGCATTTTGATCAGTTAATATCCGAATTTGATCAACAAATGTTTTTCACTTAACTATTATTATAATTATATTTTGTTCTCAAATAAAGTAATCTATATATATTATAACATTCGTACTAATTTTTTTATAGCACTGGTACTATATGAACACAATATAGGTGAAAGAAGAACGCAAACAATTTCCGTGGCATTTAGAGACACAGTGTTTAATGAAAAAGTTCGGTCTTTTTTAAAGCTTTATGAAGCAAGAAACGCATAGGAAATTATTTCTCACTTTTTGATATATATTTTTGTGTGTCGATAAGAAATTTTTCTCAGGCATGAAACAAATTAAGAAACTATTTCTCACTTTTCCTTCAAATTTTTTTATAGTTTCTTGGGAGTAAAAAAAAATTCTCAGGCAGGATACAGGATTCGTGTAAGAAATTATTTCTCATTATTCCTTAGCATTTTCTAATAGTTTCTTGGGGTCGCCAGATCACTCAGAGATGGAGTATTCCTCACTTTTCTAGAGTACCCCAGGCTCATCACCAGACCCAAACCATCACGTCTTCCAGTTCGGCCAGAACATGTACGGACATTACTGGAGTCAGTACAAGTGTTATTGGACAAGGGCGCTGTCAGGGAATTACCCGTGGAAGAAGCAAGTCCAGGATTCTACAGTCCTGTCTTCCTCGTGCCCAAGAAGGACACAGATCAGCTTCGCATGATTATAGACCTACGTCGACTCAACGACACTCTAGCGCCACCTCCACACTTCAAAATGACATCAGTTCCAGCATTACGGTCCCGCCTAAAACCGGACGATTGGCTAGCCTCCATCGACCTCCATGATGCATACCTTCATGTTCCCATTCATCAACATCATCGTCGATATCTCCGATTCATCATTGCCGGGAGACGGTTCGAGTGGCAGGGCCTGCCGTTCGGCATCTCCATCGCCCCTTGGTGCTTCACAAGAATCACGTCACCTATCATGACCTTCCTTCACCTAAGGGGTATCAACATAGAGGCATACATCGACGACATCCTGGTGTGGGGGTCAAGGAAGTCAGCACTCAAGTCCCAGATACAATTCATCATTCAACTCCTGAGGTATCTCGGATTCATCCCACATCCAACAAAGTCGGAACTAGAGCCTGCTCAGAGACGACAGGAAGAACGTTGGATAAAGATACAGTCTATCATCCAAAGATTTTTATCTTTCCAATCACAACCCTTACGTCTTTGGCAAAGTCTACTGGGATTGCTGACATCAACTCAGGATCTGACACAGTACGGACGACTTCAGCTGCGACCGTTACAGTTCCACCTGCAGCCGTATCTACGAGCCTCGGCCATCAACCCCCTAGTACCAGTTCCTCAGCACCTCCATCAGTTCCTGAAATGGTGGCAGTCCAGGGAGAACGTCATGTTCGGGATTCCACTCCGCTGGTCACCATCGAACAAGAATCTATTCTCCGACGCATCACTCACGGGCTGGGGAGCCCATCTGGGAGAGTTAAAGATAGCCGGCAGGTGGTCTCCACAACAGAAGTATCTACACATCAATGTTCTGGAGATGGCAGCAGTGAACATGGCAGTCCAGCACTGGAGCCCTCAACTGTTCGACAGCTCCTTGATGATCGCATCAGACAACACGACAGTAGTGAGCTACATCAACAAGCTGGGGGGAACGAGGTCCCGACTGATGTTCCAGGAGACATGGTCTCTTTTCACCTGGGCACAGACTCATCGGTGCCGGATCCGAGCACGACATGTACCCGGCCACCTGAACGTCATTGCAGACAGTCTTTCACGCCCGGACAAAGTCCTACAAACGGAGTGGCATCTCCACACAGAGGCCTTTCGTCAAGTGTCATCGATTTGGGAACAGCCCCTAGTAGACCTGTTCGCAACAAGGGACAATACTCAACTACCAATCTTCGTCAGCCCGATGCTCGACCCGCTAGCCTGGGCAGTCGACGCCATGTCAATCAGTTGGGACAACCTGATCGCCTACGCATTTCCACCGATAGCGCTTATTCAGGCAGTCTTGAACAAGATAACAGAGCACAGCAGTGTCATCATCCTCGTAGTACCATGGTGGCCGAATCGCCCATGGTTCCCATCACTAGTCCAGCTACTGACCGACTTCCCTCGTCAGCTACCTCCGTGGCACCGACTACTAGACCAACGGCAGGGTATCCTACACCACGATCCACAGTGGCTCAACCTTCACGCCTGCAGATTATCAGGGATTCCCTTGCAAACCAGGGATTTTCAAGGCCAGTTACAGAGGCGATGGCGACAGCAAACAGACCATCCACCTCTAGACTTTACCAGGCCAAGTGGGCTTACTTCCATACCTGGTGTGGGACCAGAGACATCGATCCCTACACTGCCTCTGTTCCAGTGATAGCTGATTTCCTATTGCACCTGCATCGGGACAAGGAATTCAAGTTAAGCACCATAGAAGGATACCGTTCTGCATTATCCCGAGTCATAAGACTAACTTCAGGAATTGATATTGGACATGATATCAACGTTGCGGCTCTGCTCCAGTCCTTCGCCTTACAGTCTCGCCGGACAAGACAACTGCTACCGAAATGGGACCTTGGAGTTGTACTGAGTGCGTTTCTACGCCCACCATTTGAACCGTTACAGTCGGCCACGATCAAGGCACTGTCTTACAAGACAGTCTTCTTAACAGCATTCGCGCTGGCCACTAGAGTCTCCGAGCTTCACGCATTAGAACGCAGCTCCCTGGCATGGACCGCTGGTTGGAAAACTATATCCTTCCGTCCGATCCCGGAATTCATCGCCAAGAATGAATCAACACGTCAGGGACCATGTGCCCAAAGACTATATCAGATCCCAGCACTTACAGACTTCGTAGGCCCACTGGAGAACGACAGAGTATTATGCCCAGTTAGAGCCCTACGATGCTATCTACAGAGAACAGACTCTACTAGAGGATCTAGACGTCTCCTATTTCTATCATTACATCCGGGAGCATCTGCGGACATTACAAAGAATACAGTTGCATCTTGGTTAAGGAAGACGATACACTGGACATACCAACTCGCCATCGATGCTCCTCCCCTACTGTCGAAGGCATCATCTCATGAGATTAGAGCTATCGCTACGTCCTGGCCGCTCTGGAAAAACTTGTCTCTGGACGAGATCGTTCAAGCCTGTGCATGGACTGTAAACTCTACCTTCACTGACTATTATCTTAGGGACATGTCTGTACAAACAGACAGGGTGACTACGTTGGGCCCGTTAGCAGTAGCCCAGCATGTAGTCCACTAATTCCATCAAGAAAGAAGGGGGGGGGGCGCCGCTCAAGCAAGCAAGATCCCGACAATTCGGTAAGTATAGAAGACATACCATGCCAGAGACGAAGGGACTTCAAGGCATCACGATGGCATCTGATTATCTAGCCAAGTATGCGAGCAAACGATGGAACAGAGTCCACCTCTCGCCGCATTACTTGTAATACCTTGAGCTCCCTACGCTTCTATACGACATGGGAATTATCAGGATATTATTAAGCATATTAGATTTACAAAATCAGAACAAGGCGTGCTCCGCTTAATCCAAAAGCAAGTCACAAGGCCGGCTACCCAACCTCCTCTGTTGGGAGTCTGGCATTTAAGTGATAACAGGTGAAGATTTGGGACACAAACATTAAACATTTATAAATAATGTTGGTGTTTGTTACCAAATCAAACCTGTTATCAACGTTGATTTGCCCAACCCATCCTCCCCTCTTTGCTCGGCCTTGACTCAAAACAGGTCTTGCTCAACATGGGAAAAAGAGTGATGGACATGCGCGGAGTGCACGCCACCTGGCGGACGATCGACGCAGCGATCAAGGGAGATAATTTTGTTTGCAGAAGATCTCCAAATGGAGGATATTGGCATTTAAGTGATAACAGGTTTGATTTGGTAACAAACACCAACATTATTTATAAATGTTTAATGTTTAATGTTGTACCATAGTGAATGAGAAATTATACATGTTATATGGCAATCTGAATAATTATCTTGAAAACATGGCTATATGATTCAAATTTGGTACAACTTTGACAGTGTGGCCCCCAAAAATAGGTCAATCTCACTTTGCAGTAGACTTCAGCGCTATGCATATTATGCTAGTTTAGTGCTCCCAGGCAGTTCTTTTTCAGACAGTTAATATGAGGCATATTCATTCTTGCGATATGATGGTAATGAGTATACAAAGATGGATGAAGGTACATACATGATAACAATTCCCCAAGGAAAATTTTGGCTGTAGTCCAAGGCCTGATGTATGTCTAGTGTAATGTACCTAGGCCTTATCATACTTGCAATATGGTGATATTAATCAGTCAGAGATGAATGGACAAATTTGACTCACTGACCCAGAAAATAGGTCAATTTCACAGTTTTTTGATAGGTGTGGTTGGTTGGTTGTTTGAAGTTTAACGTCTCACCTAACCTTAATGGTCACATGGCGACGATGACCCGAACAAACATACCCCAACCCCAACAAAAACCCAACCGAAACTACAAAAAAAATTGAATTTCGAATTTTGAAAATTAGGCTCAACAGACACTGATCACAATGGATCCTCAGAGAGACCAATCTTGATAGGACAATCTTCTTGTCCCATGCCAATATGGTCCTTCTTTTCAACATTTAACATTACATGTCAACTTATAATACTTTTCTTCATCAACCTCCCTGATAATCTTTCCTTTCTCCTTCTTGCTCCAGGGGAACAGTCCACCAAGAACAAGAAGTCACGGAGTAGTTTTGGAGATTTCGCGGCTCTTGTTAAGAGCAACCAAGTAACCAAGGAAAAGCAACTGGAGATTGAAAGCCGTAGACTTGATCTTCAACAGAAACAAATAGAGATGCAGGAAAAGCAGATGAATCTGCAGTTTCAACTGATCCAATCTCTAATTGCAAAAACAAATGAACATAACAAGGATTAAGTGAACTTTAGTGAAGTAAAACCTGATTTGTTTATTCATAATTTAAAGGTTATACCAAATGACTCTATACTACTTTGCATTAAAACATACTAAGTAGTGTTCCAAACAACAAATTAGTATTTTTTCTCGAATAATGTCGTCGAAGTGGGTTTTAGGACACGAATAGCACACATGTGGGGGAAAACATATTGGAGCCGTGACCTCGGGTGTATGACGTCACAACCTGATTCAAATTCCGCCGTAAACGTCATAGTCTATGACGTCGAGCGTTGTTACGAAAGATCTACACAACTGTTGGAGTTCTAGCGTGATGTCGCTGACACTTGGACGTCTTGTCACAACAGGCATTTGAGCGAGATCGTAATCAGGTTGTGACGTCACAGGTCAAGCGGTCACAGCTTTCGCCGTTTTGAGGGGCATGAAATTGGACAGTTTGAAAACATACAAAAATGTAGAACAAGTCTATATAATCACCTCTACACCAATTTAGCACAAAAAAGTAGCTGATTTTGAGACCATTTTGTATAACCTTTAAGTAATACATAACCCTTACATTGATTGTGTGTACAAATACAATATTTTACAATGTTAAATCATATTTACATATTAAATTATTCAATACCATTATGTACCGTGTGTACAGCATGTTAATAAAAGTACAGTCCTCTGATACACAATCATGTTTTGCTGCACATTTTCATTTGTAGGATGCCATGAATGATCATATTTTAATTATTAGGCCCTATTAGATTGATTCATTGTTTATTCACCCCTGAACTCTCACTTTGCCAATTTTTACCATTTAACTTCACAAAACAATATTATACATAATTGACCACTATTTCACAATCTAAATATTATATGGCCACAGTATTAAACAGCATCTTCACTATAAAATCACAAACTGTCAAAAGTATGCCTAATTTAAATGAACTATTTATATTGCTGATGGCCAAACACTCTCACGGGATCAGATAGGATACCTTCTTCTGTCAGATATACCAGTTGATTGCACTGTGGTTAAAAGTGTGGCATGCAGCTTTTGTGCATATGGCTCTCATCCAATCAGCATCATCTATTTCTAAATGGAGTGAAGTGAGTTTACAAATTTCACTGCTAAAGAAGACACTTTGCTCTTGTAAATTATACTGGATGCATTCTCCATCCCTTAGTATGTATATACACCACTTCCTGTGTCAATCCAAGTCGATGAAAACTGAATGCACATGTGCGCTACATTTTTCCACCCAGTGCAGTCAGAGTGTGTTACACCAACAGTTTAAGAGGTTACAAACTTTAACATCCGATCGGGAGAATGATAGCCAACAAGTAAGGGTCAGTTTCAGACTAATGTGCTGGAGCTAGGTTCAGTAATACAGTCCATTGGATGCTGTGTTGGAAGCAGAAATCCGTGTTTGTTAACCGAGTCTCGAGAGATTTACGAGAAGAAGAAATGAGGAATCAATTTAATATGGCCTAAATAAGTTTTCCCCTAACTAAAAGTATATACTATTCAAATGTAACATTTTGTACATTGAGAAAACGCTCCATATATGCATTAATATAAAATCTTCCTGCCCAGGGACAAAATGAGTAATGTACAGTTCCATCCTTTTAATACATGTATCACAAAACAATATTTCAGCCGCCTAAATATTGAATAGAACCCAGACATTCAGGGGAGACAACTTCTCCTGCCCTGAACTGGCTGAAATATGAGAAATTAGATGATCACTTGCTGTGGGAATTCAGTGGACATTTTTTTGAAGTGGCCTTTACGAAAGTGAGATTTAGCATTAATTTCAGTTACTGGCTCTATGGCAACTGTATTTCTCGAAGAATCCATTAAATTTGAAAAACATTGGATATTATTTCACAGATATTGAAACATGAGTGCAGTTCATTCCCTTTCTGCCAGTTTGTCATTTACATAACAGGTCTGAAATTATTAAATAACTTAACTAAATCAGGAATATAATAAAGTGAAACCTGTGGATACCAACACCTGGGTAAACCGACCAACCTATAAATACCGACATTATCCATGGTCTCAATATTTAAATTTAAAGTTTTTGACCCTTGATAAAACAGAACCCTGTGAAGGTCAACTTTATAATTTGGTCCCAAGTATGGTTGGTATACACAGGTTTCACTGTAAAATAGTTGAACATTTTTCAACATAGCATATTTAAACAAATCTCCTGTTGGTGATAAGGCGAAGCTACTCAGTGGTTTCTAATGTATTCCTCCAGAGTGGGCGGTTCCAGTCCAAAGTACCGGCCAGTCTGTGACCCATACAAACACGTGTGACAGTTAGCAAGTAGGGCACCAATGATATACATTTTACCAATTGGCTGTAGCTGCAGTTTTAGATTTTTTCTGAAGTCCAGAAATGCAAACAGGTTTACAATTTTACCAAACCCCCACTCAACAGGAACCCTTACAGCAGACATTGACTGGTTGAAAGCTGCCTGGTCTGCAGTAATATGAGCACCTCGAAAAGGTGACTGGAGATGTTCCCTTACTGGATAAGCTGGGTCCCCATATAAACACAGTGGTTCTCCATTTCTGTTGAATTGCTCCAGTCGAGGGAGCAATCCACTCACGCCTAGCATGTAGGCATCATGTCGACGACCTTCCACTGGACCAAAACAGTGAGCCATCAAGCCATTTGGAGTCTCAACTGACTGAAAAAAAAAATTACATGTACATATGGTTATTGACAATTTTATTATCAGTTCCATGATCAGGTGAAAACTTATTGCAAGAATCTCTATTTCTATGAAAAACATTTCAAAATATTTCTAAAACATAAAATAAGGTTCTTCTTTGTCCCTATTTCGTAACAATTCATGAACTGGAAAAGTATCCTTTTTGCAGATTTTTTTTAGCCCAAGTGACATTGCTCTTTGACCTAGTGACCTCAAAATCAAGATACTGAGAGCTATTTCCCAATTATAGCTTCAGTTAAAATTTGAAGTGAATTGAATCAATAGTTTTCAAATTATCATGTTAACGGAAAACTTGATGGACACACACAAACAGCAATTCTATATTCCCAACCAAAGGGGGATAGAAGTCAATACTATGTATGGTACCATTTACAAATGCCACAGATCACGACAGGTTAACCGATGATCA